>VXBO01008848.1:0-39418 GCA_013400135.1 Rhinoptilus africanus | reverse complement strand
CCCACTAGGGAGCCAGATTATTGCCTTGTAAAACGGAGCACCACTCCTATAATCCCTTAATTAATTAAATGACAAATTTTAGTTCTCTCCCATTGAAAATATAACTTGTACGTAGAGAGGCCTTGGATTTATTGGATCGCTTCTTGCTTGCGCTTTATTTATTATTTTATTTATTTATTTATTTATTTATTTATTCTCCCGAGAAACGCAATCTCTGCGCGCCGTTCGCCCAGCTGCATGGAAGCGCGGGGGGGGGAGTTCAGGCAGATCCCCTGGAGAGGAACAGACAAGTTTTCTAGGAAATCCTCCAGGATAAGTGTTGTGGGGCAGGAGAGGTGGGGTTTGGGGTCTCCCCTCTGGGGCTACCGGGGGTATGAGGGCAATGTCAGCGGCTCTTCCCGGAGGCTGAAGGCTGTGGCTGTTTCCATCTCTTTGATCCAGATCATAGAATCATGGAATGGGTTGGGTTGGAAGGGACCTCAAAGATCATCCAGTTCCACCCCCCTGCCCTGGGCAGGGACACCTCCCACCAGCCCGGGCTGCTCCAAGCCCCGTCCAACCTGGCCTTGAACCCCTCCAGGGATGGGGCAGCCACAGCTTCCCTGGGCAACCTGGGCCAGGGGCTCACCACCCTCATAGTGAAAAATTTCTTCCCATTTTAAGTTTCTGACCCTGTTTTATCGGGCACAGGGTAAGTGGGTCCTTCACTTGCTCCCGCTGAAAGGCTTGGCAGCCCATTTCATCCAAGGCACCAAAAGGAAAATCACAGGGAGCATCCCTTCGGGGGCTCTTGTAGGTACCATTTCTAGAAGCCATATTTTTTAAGGCTTTTAGCTGGCTGCACAATAGACCTTTTTATTCCTTTTGCCATTAGCAAGCGTTTAGTCTCATTTCCCTACACTAAAATAAACCCAGCCTCTCAGGAGTGGTTGAAGCGTAGCTCATCTTGCTTCAGAGAAAGATGGGGCTCTTGGAACCCGAACTTTCTTTTGTCTTCTGAGTAGTTTGACTCCCTTTTAGCTCTACGGACTTTTCAACAGGCTTCCTGTTACTTGAAAAAGCATTTACTGTACATTTTTATGCCTTGTCTTAATTGTTCCTCGATTTGGTTTTATAACCCCCTCTGCTGTGGTTTGTGTTTAACGGATTGGTACTTATGGTTCTTTTGATTTTCTTCTTGGAATGCAACGTGTTTTTAACAACCTCCTTGGCTCTCCTGCTTCTTTTTTGCCTTTTATCTCATCTTTTCTGATACTGATGTGCACGATCATGTTTCTATCCATCCTTCAGAAGCCTTTAGTGTCTTAGGTGTTCCTTTTACCTTCTTCTTAAAAAGCTTCCTTATTTTTACACAGTTCCCCTTTTCTGAGACCAGGCACAACTGTTCTGTGTCGCTTTCTTGCTATCCATAGACCACATCAAATCAAAGGCAGAAAGGAACTAAAAAGCAGAAGGCACCAGAATTAAGACAATGAAGTTCAGAAATTTATTTCTGTAAATTGCCATTGCTTCAGTTAATATTCAAGGAGTACATCTTGAAGTTAACCACATAGAGCCAGCAGAGAGCCAGAGAGCTCATAAAGGTTATTTTCTTACTTCAGACCGTGTCGTGGAGGGGCTGAAAATGGTCCAAAAATAGGAGACATATCACAGTGTTATCACCTCGCACCTGCAGCACAGCAGATACGGCTCAGTGCAGAAAAAGTCTGCAAAGGGAACGGATTATGAGAACCAGCTTTTATTTTTAGTTAAAATTTAAACACGCTATTGACACAAAGTACTACTCCATGGGTGAAAATCCACACAATGAGAAACCTTTGGGACTTTACAAACATGCGCATGATTAAGCCCTCAGCAGCACTAGTCTGCTCGAGATATAAGCGCCTAGGGCACTTATGACATATATTCTTGTAAACCCTTCCTTTTTTTCTCTAATACAATCCACGAGCAGCTCTACTGCCCTTTGCCAAACTGTTGGAGTCCTTATAATTTCAATTTCAGTATTTGCATTTCTGGGGGCAGGATAAATGGGGCACGAATATTTCATATCTTCCTCTGATATGTGAAGTATTCAAACCCTCCCATAGTCTAAACAACGCATGGGTTAAGGTATTGTGGCTGTCTCTATGGAATCTGTAACAGAGATAAGCTCCGTTCCTTCCTACGAGGACAGGAAGCATGGAAACAATTTGCTTCGTGCAGCATTATGTTTCAACATTTCTTAGGTAATTTGTTTGAGGACTCGAAGTTATCTCTGGCAAACAATTTATCTTGGCAATATTGTTTGCTGTGGAAATGGCTTCCAAAACAGCAGGACTCGCAGAAGAACCAAAGTCCTGACATGTCTGGTAATGTTTTTAGCATGGCAAAAGACAATGCTGTGTATATTAAAACAAGTCTAAGATCTGCTCCACGCACTTAGTAAAAACGTGGGGAGGAAAATATTCAACTATTTTATTTGTTTTTACGTTCCGGAGGAAATGAGAAACCTGTGGCATGCACGGCACTAAAAATACAGAGAACAAAGCAAGCTGAACTTAAGAATTTCTGTAAACTTGCTCTTAAGCATCTGCAATGTGGACTGTCAAACTTCTCATTGCGATGTGAACATTTAAAACAGCACTGCCTCTTTTAAATCCAGCTGCCTGGCAAAGGAAATTGGTACGTTAGAACCATCAGAAAAAAATGCTTCGGCACCCTCAGAAATCAAGATCCGGGCTGGTTCTCAAGCTCTTTGCGCTGCAGCGAGCACTGGCTGTATTTGCTGGGCAAAGCTAGCCAGTCTCTCTAGCAGTGTTTGAGCATAAATCAAAGCCAAGAGAAAAAAAAAAAACAAACGCATCATGGCCTCTCCTTCTCAGAGAGCTGCCAATGTAACTGGATTTTCATAACTACATCCAGAAATAATGTCCAAGAAAGGTCAGATCTTGGAGAGAATTTCCTGGTTTCAGCCTATATTTAAGTTAACTGTCATTATATGTGATGTTTCTTTCAAAAATGTCAAATAAGTGCCTTGCCTGTACACGTTTTCTCCCTGCATTTGCATCTGGAGATAGGCGGTTTGCCAATGTCGTATGGTCAGTAGGACCAACGCTACTCAGGGCTGCAGAAATAAGCGATGCACCATCCAGTGGACAAACGCACTAGTTACACTGATGGTGACAAGTCATTAAACATCAGTTCCAGCGAAATCGATTGCAAAACTTCCACTGAATGAGAAGCTGTCACTGATAAAAGCAGGCGTGGGAAATGCTGAAGTGTGACAGCCTCCTGGGTGTGACAACATGCAGAGTCCTGTCTAGTTGATACTGCTAAAAAAACCCCAACACAGTACAGAACTTAGATTTTCTAACTTCTGGGTAACTGTCCTATATCGGCCATCCCGAGGTAAAAGCACAAGGACAGCAACATGCCTCAGTTTTCTTAAGGGTTAAGCTCATTATAATCAGCACTGTGCCCCCCATAATATGTACCCAAGAAAAAAGCTTTTATTAATTTCATTTTTATTCCTGGATAAATGATGCACTAGTGTATCAAGGGAAAACATGGAGGGAGAAGGAAGTTTTAGAAAAAGATCGGCTCTTATGTTTGCATACTTTCATTTGAGTAGCAGAGGCATTGGCATCTTTTAGTGTGTGAAACCCAGCTGTTGGGAAATAGAAGACTAGACACAAAACCAATCTTTTCTGAGGTCCTTATTATTTCAGCTCAGAAGCAGAAGGAAATGCAACAAAAAAACCCCAAGCCACACATACACACGTGGGCAGTTGTATTTTATTGCTCTTATCAGCGTACACAACCCTTGCGCACTTGCTGCCCAGGTCCCACTAGATGGTGTTCATGCTACAAGAAAAAAACAGGAGTGCAGAAGCATGCCAGAGCTGTCATAATTTCTGTTTGCCACCCTTCAGCTTTTTTACCTTTATGAGCTTTAAATGTATCCGCAGCTCACACAACGCAAGGTTTGCTATTTTCCATCTCATTTTTAAAGCTACTGGGTATCTACTTTTCCTAATATGCAGTGGAATACACTGAATGATTATCATGAAGTAGTATCATAGAATTTTCTTGGTTGGAAGGGGCCTTTCAGATCATCAAGTCCAACCATCAACCCAACACTGAGCAAACCATCATTAAGCCATGTCACTAGGCAACACATCTACCTGTCTTTTCAGTACCTCCAGGGATGGCGATCCCATCACTTCCCTGGGCAGCCTGTTCCNGGCGGCGCCTGCGCGGTGCGGGGCGCCCGGCTTCCGCCCTTCCCGCTTCCGGGAGTGCTCGGCTCCGCGGAGCGCCCGGCGGCTGGGCACGGTGGCGACGGNCTGTTTCCTCTTGTCCTGTTGCCTACTTGGGAGAAGAGACTGAGTCGCAACTCTCTACAACCCCCTTTTCAAGTAGTTATAGACAGCAAGGTCTCCCCTCAGCCATATTAAAAATTGTCTAATTTAACTACTGACGTTGAAGCCTAGGTTGGTTTAGTGGCACATTTAGTAAACAGGCTCTCAACCTGGCTGCCAGATCACCCTCCTGAGACTGACTCCTCGAAGTCACGAGGGACCACAATGAAGTCCCTGGACCTGTGTCCAGTGATTTCGGGTGCAGGCAGAGCGCTGCTGCTGGATGGCGGCGCTGCCCGTGGTGAAGACTCCCAAGGGACAGAGGCCGGTGGGTTCCGGGGTGCCGGCTCCCCCAGGGAAGTGAAGACTCCCAAGGGATGGCGGCAGGCCCGCGCCCCGGCTGCCGGCTGCCCCATGGAAGCAGCCAGACGACAGGCCCCATCCTGACGCCCGCGGGCAGCGGCCGCCCTGTCTGCAGGCCCCGCACCGTCGCTCCTTGCGACGGAGGTACCGCCTCAGAAGCCTCTCGGTACCATTTCCTCCTCAAATCCCGATTCTTTGGAAACCCTGAGGGGGGAAAAGAGCGTAACGACGGTGGCCGGACAGCGCCCGCCCGCGCGCGCGCCCGCGCCAAGGACGTCCCGCCGCCCGTCGGCGCATCTCGGGGCAGCCCCCTTCCCCTCCCCGTGGAGGCCCGGTGGCCCGCTGAAGGGGTTCGCCGGGCTCAGCCTCCTCTCCTGGGGCAGGTCGGGCCAGGGGCTGGGCACCCCGGCGGTCTCCGTGTCGTCCGTCCGTCCTTAACGGGGTGTTTTTTAGGTCTTGGCTGTGCTCCTCCCTCTTTTGGGGTTATTTAAACAAAAATAAATCAGCAGCCATGGAAACAAGTGCGTGGAAGGGTCCCTGCGCCCCGGCACAGTTGTGCTGTGGCGTCTCATCTGCCGCCGTGGGAAGCTTGGAAGGAGCTGAGGGAGCATCAGCCATTTGACACGCCACGCTTCCCAGTAACGTCCTGGCACTTGCTGTGGGGAGTTGGGCTGGTTTGTGTGGTGCTGGTTTTCCTTGTTTCCAGGAGAGAAGGAGAGCGCTTACAGGAAGCAGGAACGCAGACAGTTCACACTGGAAAATGAGAGGGTAGACTGGTACAGCATGGCACGTATCTGATCCATGCCATCAAAAAAGGATTGGGAAATCATTGATGGAAATAATTCACTATTTTCTGTACTACATATACAGTTGTATAATGGTATCAGGATGCTGAATTACAGCCATATAAGTGCGCTGATGAAGACATAATTAGGTTGAAGTCACTGTGACTGTTCACATTAACAGGCTTAAATTAGATCTTTTGAAGTGGGTGCTCTCTGACTTTGGAAATTTACAGATAAAGTAGCGCCGTACTGATTCATTAGTAGATGAAATGGATGTAAAATTTTAGTGGTTCTAGATTGAAATTAAATAGCTGAAAGCCCTTTGTGGCTAAAAGAAATTGACAATACTTTTCATCTCTCTAAAACTTCCTCAGTTTTGCTGTAAAGCATTATATTTTGTATCATATATATCTAATGGATTTCTTTTGTATGCCTTTTATGAAGACATAGAACTTTTAAGAAAAGTAAATTGGTAGAATTTTGTAGCAGTTGAAAGGCTGAAGATGAACAATATAGAGGAAATGTGAGGCTTTGTATGTGTCTGATATGAGCAACCATTGAAACAAAGGCTTTAACACTCCTTTAACTGGTGTTGAGAATTGCTACTGAAAATAGTTCAGCTTGGATCCGTGACATTACTTTTTGGAACCTGGAAGGAAGGATCACATGCGGATATGGATATACTAACTGACAGAAAAATGTGCTTGCCAGTTTGATATTGCAGTGCGATCAGTAAATGTGATACCCAAGCTATTTTTAATTGAGTGTGAGGGTATAGCGTATAATGATAAATGCAAAGATTAGAGTAAAAAATGATGCTGTGAAGTAGAACGTGATGCGTCCAGTTGACATTGGCAAAAGCGTAACACTTTCAGTTTCCACATAACAATACTGATATTGGTTTAAACATCTAGCTTTCTGTAGTCTAACCTGAATTTGAGTTTGTGGCCCTATTCCAAAATAAGTAAGATATAAAGCCCAGCCATTACTCACATAGATTTTGTTTGTGTCCTTCTCTCAGGTAAAGGTTGTTCTTTAATCCAGAAGCGTTCTGTCCTTGTTGTAGCTCAGTGAACTCTTCGTGTATCGGATAGTGTATATATTTGCTGGGCACCAGAGTCTCATGAAATATGGGTTTTTTTGACTTCCACATGTGGAGGGGGAAAAATCTGTTATCAAAAAGATAATCTTGCTGAACATCTCGGATGTTATTTGGTACTTATGGAAAAGTGTCTTGATATTGCAAATCATACCTGGTTTATGGCTGATAGCAAAGCTCTTTAATACTTTTTATAAATATATGTTCTGAGGACATGTATAGTTTTTTTTCTTTCATTTTGCATAACTTGTTCTACCCTGAATTCTCATTGCTGTGTTTTGAAGTTGTTTATAAAGATGCTGCTGGAATAAGGACATAAGTAATTAGATGACCAGCTTCCCAGTAAGACATCCATACTTGTGTTTAAGTACTACTTCTATATCCCTTTTTTCTGAGATTATTTAGAAGCAGCATATCCCCTTCTCAGGCATGAAAAGAAACAATTCCAGTGTCTTCCTATGGCCTGACACTTGCTGTTTAGTAAGAGACGGGCGTAAGGAGAATCATTATAATAGCTTAAAACTTGACTGTGTTAAATATGCACTTGCTGAAGATTCTCTTGAATTTGTTGCCAGGTGTTTGTGTATAAACGACATCACATTATTTACGTGTTTCCACTGTAAAGTGTCATTGCATGCCTGCAGGACAGCAGATATGGGGCAGTACAAAGAAGGGCTACAAGGCATAAACAAGAAATTAATGAGATAAATATAGTACAAAATATATCAAGTTAGAGCAAAAGCAACAAGGATTTAAAGAGATGATGAGCTGTGTCAGTGAGGGTGTGGGATAGATTTGGGGATAAGCTGATAATAACACTTTGGGCTGGTATCGTGTGTTGCTGTCACAAGCTATTTCAGTTCCTCTTTTCCAGAGTTGTGTGCATCGTGTTACTTACACTCCAGATTGTTGAAATTGGGCATATCTCTTTGTAATTACAGATAGCAAAAGTAGTGTCTGGTGGGGCTAAATTGGGGATTGGGGTTGTAGGTGATGGACTAGTTCATCTGAATACTTGCTACTCTAGCAGTTCTTGCACATGTTATGGTTGCTGAGAAGGTTCAGCCTTGAAGTCCTAGTACCTTGCAGAGTTTCCTTGTACAGAGCTAGGCTGTTGCTGGGACTGAGCTAAAGGGTTTTCAGTACAGTTACTGGTTGATGTAGTTAATGGAGTAGTTTTATTTGTTTGCTGTGAGGTTGTTTGCTAGACCAGTCACTGAGAAGTTGAAAAAAGCCAGTTTACTTACTAAATGGCTTTACAGTTTGGATTGGAGGTATCAGTAATAAAAAGTAGATTACTCACTTAAATTAGGCATGATTGCATCTAGACATTATCTGATGGAAATTTATGTCAGCAATGAATGGTCCAAATTGCCCATGCAATTGAATGCACTAGTAGGCGTGCCCATTTGGTTTACTTAAAATTTTTGCAGTTATTGAAGTTAATGTTTACACTGTAACCGTCTAATGAGACTACAGTTCTATGATTTTGATTTACTATTAATGCTGTGCTTTCTTGGTAGGATTTAAATCCATCGTATGGAAGCGCTGCAGGATTATTATTCTAGTGTGCAGTATCTGTTAGGGTCCCTACAACTATTGGCTTACCAGTATGCAGTCAGAAATTTTGAAATAAAAGCATTCTCTTTACTGTGTTGTAACTGAAATATGAGGAATCTCAGGAACTGTCCGTTGTACAGCGTGAAGGAAAAAGCAATCAAAAAACATCTAGGTGTTGACAGTTGATGGATTTTTAGCCTGTATATAAATTCTTATCTATATATCTTTTTAAAACATAAATAAAGAATTAATAATCACAGAATCATAGGGTTGGAGGAACCTCAGGAGATCATCTAGTCCCACCCCCTGCCAGAGCAGGGTCACCTTAGAGCAGGTTGCACAGGAACCCATCCAGGCGGGTTTGAATGTCTCCAGAGACGGAGACTCCACCACCTCCCTGGGCAGCCTGTGCCAGGGCTCTGCCACCCTCAAGGGAAAGAAGTTCCTCCTCATGTTTAGGTGGAACTTCCTATACTCACGTTTGTGCCTGTTACCTCTTGTCCTGTCACTGGGCACCACTGAAAAGAGCCTGGCCCCATCCTCCTGACACCCACCCTTTAAGTATTTAAAAGCATTGATAAGGTCCCCCCTCAGCCTTCTTTTTTCCAGACTAAAGAGACCAAATTCCCTCAGTCTTTCTTCATAGTCCCCTAATNATATTGAAGAGGACTGGACCCAGAATAATAAAGAATTAAATTATTTCCTGCAACAGTGTTTTTCCTTTCATCCTCAAAAAATAGCAGGGAAAAAGACTGTACTTAACCCTATTTTTTAAAATGTAATTGACAGTGCAGGAGCCTCATGACACAATAGCTGTATGGTATCATTCATCTTCCTAGTGCCCTTGGTAACCTGCTTCCAGTAAACTTAGGAGAGATTTGCTGTTGCAGTGGATCTTCTTTAGCCCCATTAGAAAGCTAAAAACATCTTAGGCACAGTCATTTTACAATACTGTCTTTACAGTGCTTATGAGTTTGTAATGTAACTTCTTCAAACGTTCTTTTTTATTCCAATAATATATCTGCATTTCATTAACAATGTGCTGCAGGTCAGATGAGATATTCTCAACCTGAGAATTTCAAACAACACCAAAGAGTAGAATGGCGTCAGAATAAGTTTAATGCAATGACCTATGCAAGTACATGACTTTTTTCATGAAACATTGAATAATTTAATCTTCCAACGCTAGATAAAGATTTTTAAACATGTTGCTTGATGTGTTAGAGACTGAAGTGTTGTGCTTTGTCCCGGAGGTTTGTGCTTTAAGCATACAACAAAGACTCAATGTAAATTTGGTTAGGACAGGCATTGAAGCAAATAAATTAATAGTCTAGAGGAAAGCTGTGAACATCTCAGTGGGGTTGCTTAGCTCTTCATAGAGTCTAAGTGCTTTTCAAACATTGATCCTCTTCCCCTTGGAGGGAACCAAGGTGGGGTATAATGGTGTAGGCAGCTGGAGAGGAGAACAACACAGAGGAGCAGAGGAGATGGAAGGGGAGATAGAAATCACATGAGAATGACTAAATCTATTATTCTCGCAAAAGCTGAACTGTGGTGGCACTTCCATGTAGACCCATAACTGATGAGGCTACGATAAACACTGAAATTTTGCACAGAATTGCATTTAGGAATAGGGAACTGACTGAACAAATCGTGTCCCTGTCTTCTCCATGAATTCTCTGTTAACAATTTCAAATGATTAGTCTGACTTTAATATTTCACCTGCAGAGGCTTAGCATGTCATCTTTGATTGCTTGTCATCTTAAACTCAGAGAATGGGTGGGTGACACTGCAAATTAATGTGATACACTCAACCTGTCGTCCTCTTGTGTGTTTCTACTTAGCTTCCTCAAAATGCCATGTCAATGACAACTTAATGATTGTAGATTTCACAATATTGTGAAAACTTGTTTAACAAAAGTATAAAAACTTATTTATAAAGCAAAACAGAAGGCAATCAGTAGCTGCATGCAGTTATATATGCAAAATAAGCATTTGCATTGCCTTTTAGACTTGTAGTAGAATATATGAGTTTGTTTAAATAATACAAAGGGCTTCTTATTTTCAAGGGAAGTCTGCATTGGTATAATTCCCCTTGAACTGGGAAAATTTGAAACTGTATATTGAAGAACTCCATCAGTAATGCTGTATTTGGAATATTTTTTTTTTTTGTAACAAGCTAGTTTCAGAAGCTTTCCTTTAGAAGTAAGTGGCTTAGTATTTTCTGTGGCTGTTAAATGTCAGAATCCTTACATTACTCTCAAAATATTAATTTAAATTAACCTTCCAGAAAAAAAAAAAAAGTGAAGTTTCCATGTCACAAAGCTTATTTTAAATACTAGAAAATAAAACAACTGAAGAAATAAACCTAGGTACTTCTTTAGCCAACTTTAATTAGATGCAAATTTGAAATTCCTACTCCAAGCTAGTCATTTTATTCTGTACCAGATAAAAGCAAAAAAAAAAAAGTATTCCTTGATCATGTATTGGGGATTTAATTGCCAAACAGATGTCACAGTTTGCAGCAGTAGGAGTGGGTGAGAGAATGGCAATGGCAGTCAATGTTGTTGCCCAGAACAGGGGTCCCACCTTAATTTGCCAGAAAGCAGTGCAGCAGTGCTTTCTGTGCAGCGTGCATGCGGTCACTAACTTTTCCAGTTAGAAATTGAGGCCCACATCTCTTCTGCTCTCTTCCCCAAGCAGACATCTAACTCAAGGATTTGTGCTGCAGCCCTGCTCCAAATGCCACATGGTGATTTCCAAAAGTTAACTGCTAAAATTTTCAAGCTTTGAAGTACTTGGTTTTCTAAATAAAATAAGTTCCTCCTCTTCTTTCATTAGGAAAAAGGAAATCTTCTACACTTTGCAAACTACTGATGCTCTCTTAGTTTGCACAGTTTGTGTTGTATTTGAGTATTACATCCTTGTGAAAAGGAAGGAATGGGATTCAAGATTGTGGAACATTCATATTGTAAAATTAAGAATGGTTACAATGGCTTATGCTAGCGTTTCAGTCCTTATACTGATTTATTTATCATAAGTCAGATATGGTAATTATTTGCCTACATGGTGTAATTCTAACAAGGAGAACTTTAACCTTTGGCATAGTTGTGGGCCATTTTCTTTTACATACAGATTTTGGAGTGAGTAGCTGCTTTATTTTAAATTGACCATAGCTTGGTCTAATAATTAGAGTTAAGCCATTTTTTTTTCCTATCTTATCTTACAATTATAAAAAGAGTGGTAGGCATGCCTGCTTGTTATTAGAAATCTGCTACCGAAAACCTTGCTGTAAGTTCTGAAGACAATCAAGTAAGATTATTCATAGTCTGTCTCTTATTCATACAGGAGAGCCAAACTGGAAAAATAAGTAGGTCTTTGGGTACATTAGTTTTTAGTGCTAAAATCTGGATATCCAACTCATCTTAAAAAACAATGAACGAGACAGGTATAGTGTTCCTTGGAACACTGTTTCACCTTTTTTAGTTTGTTCTTTGATAGCTTAATCTAAAAGTTGTTTTGTTCTTGATCAGCAGCTTGTTTGCTCTAAATACCTGCAGGGTATTTCAAAGTACTACTATCTATGTATATTATTTGTGCTTAACACTGTTTTCCTGATGAAGCAAGAGTGCTTTACTAATCAGTTTGATGATGTCTTTTCAGATTACATCAGATATGACTATGTGAGTAGCCTAGGATAGCCCAAAGGAAGGCCATGATGTCAGAATAGCATACAAAACATTTGTGAGGTACGTGGTGTTTTTTTCCTGTTGTGTTAAAAAATGTCTTGGTTGTCTTTAATACAACTAAACAAATTGAATGCAGTAATTTTATGCCATTTCATTTGTATGCTAGAGAAAATGAGAGCGTATAAGAGAGAGAGAAAAGGTTAGACAATTATATTTCTTAAAAGTTTTATATATCCAGTTTTGATAAAATAGCTGATTTGCCTAGTTATCTCCATGCTCCAGCTGCTAATTATGTAGTCTTGATGAAAGCTGATTTTTCTTTTACAAGTCTTGACCACAAGCAGTGGTTGGTATCCCAGAGTGCTATTGAAATTAATTGTCGTAGATTATAATATTAACTGTAAACATTTAGAAAGATTAGAATAACTTCAAGCAGCCAAAGGAGAGGACCTTTACTTACCTAGGTTGTTTGAATTGCTTTTAAGGGAGGTGAAGTTTATTCTTTTCTAAGGTATTTTTCTGGTGTGTGACTACCTTCATCCATGGCTTAATAGCTGCATTCTGGTAGGAGAGATGACTTTTGTGTAAAAAAAACCAAAAAACCCCAAGGTGTGTATAGAAAACACAATGTTGCCCACACTTAACTGTTTTGTATGGGTATCCCAGCTAGGTGTGTTAACTGTTACTCTGGGATTTCTACACTGCAATCTGCATGTACTTGTTTTCATTTCTAGTCTCTTGGATTATTCCTGCCTAGTTCTAGCATTAAGTCTTAGAATCAGATTTACTAGGCAGAATATGTTTATCAAGGTCTCAGGATATAAGGTGTGTATTAAAGGTCTTGGGATGTAAACTGAAGTGCCATATTTCCTAACAGTCATATAGGCTACCATTAATAAGGGAGGGAAACGGAGATTTCTGCATGACTGTCATCAATCAATATAAATGCTTTCAAGTTTCTCTCAGATATGGCCTTTAATAGCGTGAATCAATATGATTTTTAGAACACAGTATACTTTTAAAGTAGCAGGCTATTCTTGATGCATAATGTTTAAGCTTTAATTTGTCTCATTTGTTGATAGCACTTCAGTTCAACCATTTCGTATCTTTCCTTGTTAGACATGTCTGGAAAGTAATTCTGCTGTTATGAAAACTGTTAAGGTTTCAAGTCTTGTTTTTGTTTCACATTTGAACAATAACAAAGCCCTAAAAGAGTTTTCATTAAATTAATTAATGTGTTCTTTGAAAATCTGATTCCTATAATCCATTGCTGTGCTAATTTAACCACCACCATTTGTTTCCCTTAAGTTTGGTCTGATCTGAGACCATTACAATATAACTTTGTAACAGGTTTGGGGTTTTTTTCAGCACAATAGCACTTTTGTCAACAAAGTTAGCCTTTTTTCCATATATGCTCTGAATTTTGTTGTGAACAATGTACTAGAACAGCCTTATTTCCATTCTGTTTTTTCCTTCTGCTCTTCCCTGGGTTGCTGGAGCAGTATCAATAGTGAACAGTTTGGTGCCATAATTTGCTGTTTTCCGAGAGACATGAGCTGTCATTTAATGAAGACTTTGTGTCTTTAATTTGAGATAAAAGAAAGAGGTTACATTTTTAACAAAAGGGCAAGAATGATTTACAGGCACAGCAAGGTGAAAATGAAACCATTCTAAAATCCCTTTGTCAAGCATTGAAGTTGCATGATAAAAAAAAAAAAGAAAAAGCTATGGGATTATAAAACTCAGTAAATGGCTTACAAAGTGGTTGATTAAATTTTGTAAAGTAGTATCTTTTGATTACAGAAATATTTTGTCTTTATGTAGTCATAGAATAGTTCAGGATATCTCAGTAATCTGTTTTGAACTTGGATATTTTTTATCTTACTGAAAAAAAACTGAGAGCCACCTGTATTTCCAGTTTCCTCACCCATAATAATGGTATCCGTGCTTCCTGCAGGGCAAGGCCAGAAAACCATGCAGTCATCAGGGCACAGGTTCCGTGATGTTGAGCACCACCCGCTTCTTGCTGAAAATGACAGCTACGATTCCTCTTCCTCGGAGGCCGACATGGCAGAGAGGGTTTGGTTCATCCGAGATGGCTGTGGTATGGTCTGTGCTATAATGACGTGGCTTCTGGTTGTCTATGCAGACTTCGTAGTGACTTTTGTCATGTTGCTGCCTTCCAAAGACTTTTGGTACTCTGTGATCAACGGTGTTCTCTTTAACTGCTTGGCAGTACTAGCTTTGTCATCGCATCTGAGAACTATGCTAACTGATCCAGTAAGTATGCGATCATTCCTTGACGTTGGATTGTTCTCTCCTGTAGCTCATTGTCTGCAGAGAAATTTGGAGAAGTAGTATCAGCTTCGTTCTGCTAGGAAAAGTAGTGTTAGATGCAGAAGGGATGATGTCTGTACTTTTCCTGTTGTTCTGTTAATGAATCCATAAATAATTTTTAACTTGAGGAGCAAGCAATATAAAATTAATTCATCAGGGAGAGGTAGGATCAATGAGAAATACAGTTTATTTGCGAAGTATAACCCAGGCTCTGAAGAAGCTAATAAAGTTTTGGTCTTTTCTGTCCTACTTTTGTTTTTTGTCAGATATATTTTCAAAACTTCATAAGATGTTGTAGCTTCATCCTGTTTTATCATTTGAAATATATATTCCATTAATGGCACAGTGTAGGTGTAGGAGGTCTTGAAAGTACTAATTTCTTAGGACTTTTCAATTCAAGACTTTGAGAGATTTAATTGTAGATTTTGCATTAAAATATATTACTCTTTTTAGGGAATAAATCTGGTGAGAGGAAAACCATCCATTTTCTCCAAATTTTTTGAGACAGTAACAGTATATATAGAAGTTATGGGAGTGTTCAAATAAAAACAGCAGGATATTATAGTTAATGTTTTCTAGGTCTTTGATTTACTTCAGGGCCCACACCCAATGATGAAATGTTGACTTCTACAGACTGTGACAGCTAAGAAAGTTAATCGCTTAAGGATGGATTGCTTAAGAATATGTCCTCATAAAACTGTGTGTCATTCTAGGCCGATGTTGTTCTTTATGGATAAAACACGGTAGAAATTTAAATCAATCACTACCTTTTTTTTTTTTTCTCCACTCCTTTCCTGCTGACTCCCAGCATGGAAGACATGACTGTGTGATAGAAATTAAGATTCAAGCAAGAAAGGAATAAACTGCCTCAAAACACATGAATTAAATTTACTCTTATAACTGTAAAAACAGATTTTTCATTGAAAGGAATTGGTGACAGCCTGAGACTATGAAAGATATTTTTGAAATGGAGCATATTTTTATCAGCGAAATACTAAAATCATGGCCTGAAGTTACTGTCCTAAGTGACAGGTGAATAGGTGAATGTGAGCTGTGTTTTATAAGCATAAATTTACCTGGAACAAGATAAATCTGTGCTTTAGGAGTTCTCTCTGAGATAATTCATCATGTTTACAACAAAGTATTAACTTCAATGAGAACATTCATATTGCAAAAAACACTTCAGCAATACAACGTGAGTGTTTAAGAAACTCTCTTTCAGTTTATATCCCTGGAAGCGCCAGCTGGCTCAGGGTTGAAGCACCACTTAGCCAAGAGTTCAGCTGGGGCAGAACTTGGGCTGTGTCTCGGACAATACAAACACAAGATTGTTATTCCAGGCAAGAGGCAAAAAAACCCTTTCTGCCTAAGTGGAGAAGTGTTTTGCAATTGAATCTGAAGTGCCTGCTGCCCTGTTAATTCTGCCCCAGAAACTTCTTTAAGGTGTCTTTGTAAATTGATGATGTTGCCAGTGGGATTTTTTTGAATGAGAAATAATTATAGAATGTTGCAGATGATTTTAGCCAACCTGGAGAAGGCTATCCCTGTCTGAAGCTAAGTACTGGCCTGGAGGACTTGCTACAGAAAGGCCATTCCACATTCTGGTTTATTTCACAGTCACTTCCTGTCTCAGATAAGCCTTTTAACTCTGTAAATAAGCAAGGTGACAGTGTTACTTTCCATTATTTTCTTCTTACTAATCCAAAGTTAGATTCCGATCTCGCAAAGCTTTACATTAATATTGTTACTGGAAGAAGCAGTCCTGCCTACTATTCCTGTCCTATCATCATCTTCCTCATTGTGTTGAAACAGCTGCTAATGCAGCTCTGTGGTGAACAGCTCAGAGAACCGATCACTAAGAAATCATTTCTTTTCCTGATGGATTATTTTTCTTCTGCATCAGTTCCTTCAACTGTTCACCATGTAGCTGCACAAACTTTCACAGCAGCAGAAGGCAGCAGGGAGTAGTAGATGCAGAATAAAGAAGCCAGTGGTGGATCACGGTGACAGCATCCATGCTAAAAGCTTAAGTATAAAGGAAAAAGGAATGATTGTTGGTTCTCAAAAGCTTGTGTACATGGGGCAAGTGGCTAAATCTTGGATTCGGAGAGTTGAAATAACATCTGTCAAGTAGTTGTTGCTGATTTAACTATTGTGGATGGCTTGGCCTAATATCCAAACGTAGCAACAATTAACATATGCTGCTGTAAGAAAGCACGGCTCTTTTAGTAGTGCTCATTCAGATTAAATTCTCAGCAAATATCGTACCTGTAGTGCTTCTATCTGTGTGTAAAGATGTGTCGTCTTCATTTTATGTGTGCTGGTGACAGCAGATTCTAGCAGAGTTATGCTAATACTTGGCCATAGATGAGTCTTGCCAAAATGAATCTGAATTTGAGGTCAAGCAGAGGTAATTTATTAATTTGGAAATTATTCTGTCTTATGTCAGGCTAGCTTTGAGTAACTGAATCTATTTCAGCAATTATTGTGAGATTGCTGGTATGAAGTCTATATAATGTATTTTTAAACACTCTCATACCATTTAAAAAGCTTTCTCTCCTTTAATTGAAATGATTTCAGGGGGCTGTACCCAAAGGAAATGCCACTAAAGAATACATGGATAATTTGCAACTGAAACCAGGAGAAGTGATCTACAAATGTCCAAAGTGCTGTAGTATCAAACCTGAACGTGCACACCATTGCAGGTATGCCAAAGTTTTTTTTAAAGCAGTTATGCATATTGAGTCTTGGAATAATGTTCCTGATATTTGTTTTAATTTTTTTCCCGCAAATTTCTTTTGGTATCCAGTAAACTTTCGAATTCATACATTGCAGAGTATTTTACAAATATTACGTACTGTGGCCAAAAATGAATGTGGATGAGGGGAAAGAAGCAAGTGACTCGAGAGTTTTTAAAAATATGCATACTGTGGTGTCTTAAATACTTTTTGATCTGTGAATATTTTTTTCCTCTGCATCATTCTAATTATTGTGCCATACTGTGGATAATGCAGGGCAAAGGGAAGAATCTCAAGGAAATTTCTGATAGAGGCTGATTCAAGAAATGTCTCCTGCAGTCTTAAATTAAGAAAATACAGATTAGTTTTAAGATATCTAAAGTGATAGTTTAATTTGTGTCTTCTTGTCTTCATGGTGTGTTGTGTGAACTGGACAATTATTTTCCCAAAATTGTATGCAGAATTGGTTAAAGGTACTTTTTGAGGCATGGTGGATATGCATTTGTAATGTTTATTGTGTGAGAGTTGAAAATAGATATGCCTGCATAATTAAGACTTACATAAATATGCAAATGTTCCTGGTGGCTCTCTCTAGGTAAGAGTGGTGATGTGTATTGAATCGTGTGGCGTATTAAATTTAAGTCTCCAAGTTAGTTCCCATCAAAAGAAGAGAGTGAAGCCTTGTCAGGGCTCTCAAATTATTCTGTAAATTTGTGGTTTCTAAATTAAATGTCTTGGTGTATTTCACTTATCTGTGTGAAAGTTATGGCTGAGGAGCTATTTCCATTATAAATACTCTGCCTTGGCACTGAAATCTTGCTCTTCTCTCAGATGTGAGTGGGTTTTTGTATCTGGAGTGTGAAGGGAGAAGTTTCGTGTATAAATAGTCAAGTATAAAATTATCTTCAGTTAGTTTATCTGTATTGTACGTTGGCTTTTGCAGATACCAGGTCTGCCTTCGTGTGCGATGAGTTTAGTTCTGGCCGGCTTTAGTAGCTCTAGATGAGTGTTACATGAACACAGCTGTACCAATTGCTGGATGGCCCTGGGGGTGGAAGCAGGGCAGCTGCTTTCTTGTGGCAGAATATAAACTGTTAATCTCTGGGGATCCAGAACAGCTTTGTGCAGTCTGCTCAGATGTCCTGGTGCTGTGGCCGTGGGATGCGGTGAAGGGATACCCGAGAGCCTCTGCTGAGCAGAGGTTGGATCTTGCTAATTTTGTCATCTCAGATTTAGGCTGGCTCCTACGGAGACTTTGCAGGTATCTTTGTGTTTCCCACATCCATGGTCCCAATAGGATTTGCTAATTTAGAAGCAGCCCTAAATGAAGACATCCTCTGTTGAACTCTATATGTGAGTAAAGAAGCTGGAGTATGGGAGAGGCCAGAGCTGCTGCAGCTCTGTGCCCTGCAGAGTCCCTTGGGTACATCTGGGCCATCGTCCTCAGCAGGCACTGTATTACCTTAGGTGTTCCAGTAGCCTGTGATCCCAGATAAGGCAGTCTTGATTGGAAAATTATTATTTCTTCAGGGAAGAAGAATAAAAATAAGCTAAGTAGGAACTTTAAATGCATTGTTTGTAGCAAGAATTTAAGAGGCATTTATTGTTAGAGCAAGAATGGGTATTGTCTACAGCAAAAAGAAATCTGTGATGCGTTCAAAGGGTTTGTTTTCACTCACCACTGGTTCAGGGACCTAGCTTTGCAGGTCTTGTGAATTGTTTTACTTTTACTTTACTTTTTACCTTGGTAAAATACCCTGTGAGATGTTCCACATCAGGGCAAAGGATGCATTTTGATGCTTGCACGGTGCATGGCTGGCTTCCCAGAACATCTGAAAGAGAAAGCCAGAGCCTGAAAGTGTATGTGCTGTCCTTTTGTAAGCCTGCTGTCTTGTTTTTCTCAGCAGCTGGATATCTGGTTTAATTGCCTTTGTTTCTTTTACTCATAAAATACAGGCTACTGGTAGTTACTGTTAACTTTTCTTAAGTAAAACAAAAGATTCTTCTGTGATTTTTTTGAATGCTGATACATACTGCATAGACCAGCTACCAGAATCTGATTCTTTGCCATAGATTTAGCACTGCAGAAGTGTACAGAATAGAAAAAAGGTTTGTTTGATTATACTGCCAACATTTTATTGGTTTACAAACCCATTCCAAGGACATTAAAAGGATGGTCTAGTCCCAAGTAGTCAAAGTGGCAATTTGCTGATAGGAGAGACTTGAAAATGGAAATTGAAGTTGGTTCCTGTTGGGAAATAGTTACGCTCAAAGCCACAGTGCATGTTTTGAGTAGTAAATTATTAACAGAAGAGGCTCTTATGATGTAGTTATGAAAATTGTTGTGCAACACTGCAGCAGAAGTTCTTCTGAGGAAGAAAAATGGTTTCATAATACACATTAGTGTTGGGAAAAAAGAAGAAGAATCCTTTATTTACAGCTAAATATCTAGCCTCAGTGAAATGCATTAAACTGAGATTTTACTAAGCGGTTAACATTTTCAGCATAAGGATGAGGCTTATCCTGGACGAATGCTATTCCATGTTCAGTGAAGGAGCACAGCTGTCATTATTTCTAGCCTATTCTGAGTGCCTGCATTTGTTTGGGGGGAACCGTTACTCAGAATCAAGACACTGAGATGTTTGCATCGGTCTTCCTGTGAATTTTTGTTCTCCAGATCAATTTCTCTTAAGCCATTAGCTGTGTCTTTCCAAATGTTATATTTGGCATTCAAAACTGTAATTGAACCTGCAGTTGCCTGAGTGCATTCAGCAGCAGCGCCAAGCTGGAGAAGACCTTCCCTCATCCACAGCTGCTTGTTCTCACTACCGTAGTGCTCCTGCCTCTTGTGTAGGCGTGAGTGAAACGCACAGTGAAATGACCCAGGTTGCAGCTATTGGAACGACTTCCCAAAACTCCCTGCATGAACATCTGGGCTTGGACAAGGGAGGCAAGGAGTAGAATACAAGTGACAGGGGTAGGAAGAAGGCAGAACCACTGTTTTAAGCATTCCTGCGAGTTTGTTGGCTGGAATTGTGTTCATTGAATTGTGGTGTGAGATTAGAAATGAAGGCAAGGTTCCAGACATCTGATGTCTTGGAGATCTCTGTGTGGGCTTGTAAGAAATACTGAATGAGCAAAAGTGTGTCCTGCCCACCTCACATCCTCCACTGTTTGGCTTGATCGAGTCTGGATATGATTTTACTCATTCTTCACATTAATATTCTTTTTAGAGTGACAGTATATATTCTGTGTTACATTAGGAGGCTTGCGGGGTTGCGGTGACTGGAGTTAGCTCACCTTCCCACAGAGCTGGGGAAATTAATGAGAGGCTGAACAGGCAGCAGGCTGCGAAATGAAAATCTTTTGGAGAGCCTTCTGAATGCCTTCTCGGGAATGATACCTGTTTCTTCTGCACTAGAGAATGGTTGCAGTGTTTAGTTACGGTATTGGGGTTTTCATTTGTAACTGGCGGTATTTAAAAAGTAATTTGCATCAGAGGATGAATCGTCTTTAATGTCCATAAAACAGGAGGCAGTGGGAACATAAAGGCTGGGTTATGATAGCTTAGGGCAAAGGGAGCTTCAGAGGAACAGAGAAAGATCATATAACCTGCACAGGAGTGTGCTCTGCCTCTTGCTGAATTACCTTATAATCAAGCATATGCGATGACTTAAAAATTATGTTATGCCTCGGAGTATTGATTCACACATACACTCCCTTTTCTTCACTTTACTTCATTGCAGCCTTCATAGATACCGTACATAAGTAAGCAAGCATTGAAAACAAAAGGTTTTGAATAAGAGT
Organism: Rhinoptilus africanus; assembly: GCA_013400135.1. NCBI lineage: Eukaryota > Metazoa > Chordata > Aves > Charadriiformes > Glareolidae > Rhinoptilus > Rhinoptilus africanus. The sequence goes on along the minus strand of VXBO01008848.1, from coordinate 18,700 downwards.
GCATTTTTTAGGCTTTGTAAATGCTCAAATGAAAATGTTTAATATTTTGGATGTTCTGCAGGAAAATCTGAAACACTCTGAGTGTGTGGCTATCTTAAGTACAAAGCTAGGAAAATGAAATATCAGCATGACTTAAGCTACTGATTTATGGGAGAACTTCAACACATGTTGCGTCTCTTCTGTTTCTTATGGATAACTTGATGTGTGGCTGCAGATGGATCTGAATATAAGAGAAATGAGCCCACTGGTGCTGTACGGCCTAGCACATGTAAAATGGACTTACTGAAATCTGCTTTTCTTTCTGTAAATAACTTTGACTCAAAACTGGGAAGAAACTAAGCAATTACTTGCAAGACTAGCAAAGAACAGTAGTGTTTATGTATTCATTAAGAAATATGCAAAGAATGTGTGCTGCTTATAGTTTCAATATTTTTGTTTTATGTTAAGGGAGTGAAGTGTGAGGTGGTTACTGGGTTCACTTGATTGTGTGGAGATGTAATAGTGCTCATATTAATACTGTTTTTCTTAAGTGAAGAGTATCTTATCTACACAGTTATCTACACAGTTTGATAACAAGCGAAAGCTGAGTTTTAAGTGAGCAAATACAACAATAGGAAAATCACTGTTAGTAGTTTTTCAGAAAAGTAGATTTCAGCACATCATCGATGGCCACTAGATACCTTTGTTTCTACACCAAAATGCGAAGTATTCTTTCTCAACAAAAGTCTTTCTTCCTTTACTTTAGTATTTGCAAACGATGTATTCGAAAGATGGATCACCACTGTCCATGGGTGAATAACTGCGTGGGGGAGAAAAATCAGAGATTTTTTGTTCTGTTTACGGTAAGCAAAAATCAAGAGCAGCTTGATCTCAGTATGAATCTACCTTGATTATAGCAATTTTGGTTGTTCTTACTATTGAGTGATGGCTTAAGGTCACAATTTTTGTGTTGGGGTTTCTTTTCCCCTTCTATGCAAGGTATTTTCCAAGCAGGAACATATTTCTACTTATGCTCATTTTAATCTTGTTACTTTACTTTACTTTAAACTATCTTAATTTTGCTCTACTTTATGTAGTAACAATTAGTGGAATGGTTCTGTGATTTAGGGAGCTATACCTTAAATTGTCATTGTTGCCCACATTTTTAGGTTCAAACTTAATTAGAATTTGTTTTTACATCATTGTATTGAATTAAAAATTGAAATAGGATTCACTGTGCAGTGGTGAAGGCTGGATGAAAGGAATGTCTGGTTTTCTACCTGGCAGCAGTCAAAAGTAAGCACTCTCTCTTATTTCCAGATGTATATAGCCCTAATTTCAGCTCATGCGCTCGTACTGTGTGGGTTTCAGTTTTTCTCCTGTGTCCGAGGGCAGTGGACTGGTAAGCAAATACTTAACTTTCACTGTCATAATCTAGTAGATATTAAGGGAAAGTCATGGAATTCCACCTGTTTCCTTCCCATGTATGAAACATTATAGGATTTCAATCTTTTTAAATTGAGACCCTGAAAATGTTTCATATGTGTTTATGGAGTCTCTTTCTTTTTTTTTTAGTTCTTTTTTTCTTTCCTTTCCTTTAGTCATTCACTGCAAGAGTCATGGCTCTCAAAGGCATTCTCACTTCCTTTCCACATAGTAAAAATTCACCACCTCTGTAACAGGAAGGAAACAGATAGCTGGTCCTCAGCCTCTCAGGAATACATTACCTGAAGCTGCCAGCTGGGCTTTGCGCGTCCCACCACAGTTCTTTGGACAACAACTGAAACTTAAACAAATTTCTCCCTCATTCTGTTACTGGAGCCAACTGTGGGGCTCCTGCAAAAAAGAAATTTCCTAAACTAAGTTGTTTGTTTAGGGCTCTGACTTGCATTTCTTAATGCTCCAGTGTGCCAGGGCTCATTCTGATCTTGTGCTTTTGATGAAAGATGGTTGATCATATGTTCTTCCTGGTACCTGAAGCAGTAGGGGAATCCATGTAATCTTTTTTTGCTGAATATTCCGTTAAACGAATGGAATCAGTCCTTTTTTTACTTGAAACATTCTGCTTCCTGCATACTATCCCGTTTATTCGTTGTTTAACTATAATTGAGTTAATTAGTTGATAAGAGGAGTGCCAGAGATGTGACTCTAGCTGTAAGTCAGAACCTGATTGCTTTGTGTGGTGAATTAAAAAAATAATAATAAAGCAATGGCAACAAAATGGAACATCTGGATTAACTACCAAGTCAGAGCTGACAGTGGTGATGGCTTTTACAGTGTTTGTCATGCATGAAACTTCAAGCTGCTGCAAATGTTTATTTGATATCCTTGAAATATTGAAGCAGGATTGCAGTAATGCAGTACCATGTGCTTTATACAAAGGCAAAAGTGTCACTTCCTTTAAATTCTTTATTTCCTTAGACAGCAAATAAAGCTGCTGCAGTGCTAGAAATGAGAAGTTTGTTACAATTGTGAAATGTTGTTTCAAGTGTCAGATATTTAGCTTTTATTACTGTTTGTTGAAGAGGCGATGTCTCAGTATGAACATGCTCTGTGTATTTTTTAATTTTTTTTTGTAACTGCATGTCTTGTTTTCACAGAATGCAGTGACTTCTCCCCACCTGTAACTGTGATCCTGATGATCTTCTTGTGCCTTGAGGGTTTTCTGTTTCTCACTTTCACTGCAGTTATGTTTGGCACCCAAATCCACTCAATATGCAACGATGAAACGGTAAAGACCTCTACTTTTGTGTGCTTTAATAATTATTCTAGGAAGATGGGATCAGATAGTGTTTTATTTGCATGAGGGAAGGCTCTTATTTTGGAGAAACCCCCAAATCTGAAATAGATCATCATTTTTATTTTCTACAGTTTTAAGTATCAAAATACTTTCTTGGGTATTGCTTTCTACCAGAAGTTCTTGCATTACTTGCTTTTCTGACATAAATTTTATAATTAGGTTTTCAATTACAAAGACTACACAGCTTCTGACTTCAGTTTGGACTTGCACTTCTCAACAGTCACAAACTCCTGCTATGTGCCATGAGAAATGACTGCTTTTCTCAGGTTTACACCTAAACTAGTTATCTTGTATCAACTCTTCACACTTTATTTTGATATACTTTATTAGACTGTTATCGTAGGTTGGACGTTTGGCCTCCTTGCCCTTAGATCTGCAGTGTTTAAGCCTTGAGAGGATGTTTTGTGACGGATAGTTGACTGAAAGCATAAGGAATTTGCATCTTGTGGCTGTTCAGAATTTTCTCTTATCAGGCTGTTTGAAAGTGTACTTCTGTAGTGAAGAGTAGCTGTGAAAAATAATTGGTAAATATCCAGCCTTCATTAGTGGGAAGTACAAAAATTACCATCAAAATAAAACATTTGGGAGAGCAAGTCGAGCTTCAGTAATTGCAATACAAAGGCCTTCTTGGAAGCCTTATTGCCTGTTTTCATTAACGGAGTAAACAACTGCTAGTGTTAGGTATATTGCATGCAGATCCTCTGCTTTAACATCAGTTTTTCTGGTCATTTTGTCTTTTATTTCGGGGACAGGGAGGAGTAGAGGTAGACCAACCTTCTGGTCTTTTGCCCTGTACCCACAGGGCTAAGTCAGCCGTTTTTACTTCTTCCCTACTAAACAAAAAGCAGTAAGAAAGTAACCAGCTCACTAGCTATACGTTAAAAGAATGCAAAATAGCCATCAGTTTTGATAACTACTATTAGACTTTACTAATCTTTGGACTTAACAGTACGTCACTGCATGTCTGTTTATATACAGGAGATTGAAAGGCTGAAGAGTGAAAAGCCAACATGGGAACGGAGACTACGTTGGGAAGGAATGAAGTCTGTCTTTGGGGGTCAACCTTCTCTCCTGTGGATCAATCCTTTTGCAGGATTTCGAATCAGGCGGCTTCTACTCAGAGCAAAGAAAGGAGGACCTGAGTTTTCTGTTTGAGTCTAATTATGATGGAACTTGCAAGAATGCTATATAATATTTATTTGGGGCCAGAAAAGGCTGTCTACGTATAATCTGTGACCAGGTGAAACTGATATCGGACATTTGCTTGTAGCAAGCAGAGTTTTATACGTTTATCGTCACAGACATCTCATTAACTTTCAGAGACGTGAACTGGATCTGTAACGGTCTTAACAGCAAAATAACGAAGGAAAAGCACGTGGTCACACTAAAGAAGCCAAATGTTGTCATGCTACTGTAATTTATTTTATGAGATTAATTACCCGTTTTTGTTAAACCCTTTTTATTTGATAAATGTTTGGGGAATTACCTGTGTGTTTTTATAAAAAAGTATATACTTATGTGCAGTTGTCAATCATAAAGAGGAGCATTATGGTGAAAGTTGATCTCAAATGAGACCTAGCCTTCTAAATCCAGTTTTCAGGGAATAGTGGGGTTTGTTCAGTTTTTAATTTATATTTCGGTTTGTCCTAATAAACAGAGCTGTACTCGTGTCCCACTTCAGGCACACATTCCTCATATGCAAGTGAATCAAAGGACTGGTGCACACAACAGCATAACACATCAGAGACACTGTTACACCCCTGCCAAATGTCTTCCCAGGCTCACAAAAGCATGTCTTGTGTTTGGCAGTATTAATCTCATATGGCATTTAGCTAAGTTCTAAATCTTCAGTAAACAAGACGTTTAACCGCTGTCTGCGGGCCAAGTTGTGCCCCCAGGTATGCATCTCCCATTCTTAACGCATTGATTCTGGAGGAACTCGAGTGTATGTGTTTGAGGATTCTGTTTAGTCCTCTGTGCAGGGGTAAGTGGGACTGGTGACTGTATCCTCCTCTGTGGGATTAAAATGAATGTACCGCAGATTGGAGTAAACCAACTGAAAACAGTTGTCTGTGTAAGGTCTTGCTCTGCCCCTTGTTTTTATTGTACAGACTTTGCATAGAAGGAAGGCTGTTAACTTAGTGATCCCTTGAACAAAGACATGAGAGGAATGAGAGAGGTTGCCTCTTTCTCAAGGACAACAGATCTTAAATGTAGAAATATTTGCAATAGAAGAGATTATTTTGAATTTAACCATTTTCCAAACAAAACTACTTTCAAGAAATGAGAGCAATATAGTTCTAGAACTGCTTTACGTGGGCCTGACAAACAGCAGTAGTGCTAAGAAACGTTTATAAATCTGCAAGTAATGAAATACAAGCTGCAAGTAATGAAATTCAGCTAAAAGTGGATTCTTCAAAAATTCTATTTAGACTATTTTTTATATTATTGTCAATCTGTTCTATAAATTACTGACAATATAAAGGATAAAGCAGGAGCCTTGATGCATAGCTTGAAATTGTGCCTAGAAAGTAAATAGCTCCCTGTTCTGGGACTTGCCTTAAAATTGTCCTGTTTGTGCTTTTGCTTTGCCGGTAGCACTGAGGATCTGTCCCACCTCAACCAGTTCAACGTGCTGAAGAACCTTGCGTTAAAAAGTTTACGTACTATGGAGGCTACACTTTCTTTTTTTTCAGTGACCTGCTTCTCCATTTCTTTGTAACTGCTTGTGGCATCCTGATTCCAGTGTCAACAGGTTTTATACCATCGGGTGGGTGAAATTACCAAGGAATCTGTTTATTATCTATGGCCCTGCGAACAAAACTGCAATACAACATAATATGTTCACTTTGCTGGGGGGAGATGATGTGTAACGCTGGACAATTTCTAGGTGGACGCATCTGATGAAATTGCAGTCATATGAACAAAACCTATGTCTCGTGTAACTGAGGGGAAAGTTGGAAGTTCCACAAGAATCTTTGCATGTTCAGTTGCACATCCTAAAGATTGGGAAGAACTGTGTCTGGCTTTGTCATGAGGCTCTTAATGTGTATATTGTTTAATAAAATATCCTGATGAAAATCAGAAAATATCACTTCAAGCGGTTGAACCCTGTGACTTAGCAAGTGTGTGCGTGTGTGAAATCAGGTTTACTTGGCTTTTCAAACCCTTGTTACGTTGTAATTTTTTTAATGTAAAAAATAAAGTAATGAATTGAAGTCTTAGTTGATTAACTTCTGCTCTGTATGTCACTTCTTTTTGCACATTTATGTGCATATTCACATATGTTTAGGTTACAATTTCAGAGTAATGGGTTTGCATCCTTTGGCTTGTAATTTGTGTGTACGTGTTTATCAAGTAACAGATGATACTGCTCCAAATTAAAGACGCTAAGCTGCTTATTAAGGGTTTTAAGCTACGCTAACTGCTGGTTTCTCTGCGCAAATGTTGGCTTTTCCCACTAAATCTGTAGCTTCGGATGCAAAGACAGCCAGTTATGCAGCCTAGAAAGCAGCAGTTCAGGGAGTTGTCAACAGAGAACAACCGACCCGAGGAGGGTGAGGAGGAAGCAAGGTTTACAAAGGCAGGAAAGGAGGGAGAGACTGGAAACAGTTTATTTCCTGTTTGCACCAATTGTAAAAAATACTTTGGTACCTTTCCCCAGGTATACTGTCACACTGCTATTTGTGTGGAGAAAATAGCTCCAAATACATTCACATAAACTTTGTGCCACTGGTGCTTGTATTTTGAAGCAGGTTAATGATTTGATTATATTTGTATGCTGCAGCAGTTAGGCTGTTCTGTGTTTACATATATTTTAGGGAAGAGCTTGTTTACTCTCCATCTGGATCTCTGCAGATGGATCCTGTTAATTTATCTCATTTTTATTTTCTTGTTTAATTTCAGTCATGTCAGGTTGTTTCATGAACCCTCTCTGAAGACTTAGACAGCAGCAGTGACAAGTGAGAATTCATTTATGGATTTCTTTATGCCTGTCCTGTGCAGAAATGCTGTTTTTCTGCGATTGTTCGCACTTCTTTCTATTGGCACTGTGTTAATCTGTGAATGTATTCAATGCTCTTGGAGAAAGAAGAGTGGCATAAGAGGTTTTGAAATAGAAATTGGACTGTAAAATGATTCTTGGATCTGTTAATAACACTAAGTGCAATGGACCAGCACTGCAGTTCTGTATATCTTTTTAAGCGTTATTCCCCTGAACAGAGTAACAATTCAATTCACATGATGTACTTTGGGGTTGAACAGGGATCGGTGCTTCTTGACTGTGTTAGATTTTTTTTTTTTTTTTTGCTAGTGTCATTTATTCATTCTTTTCGGTGTGTTCTGAATTTCTTCATGGAGAAGTACTATCATTCAGGTTTTGCAGTATTTCCTGACTATTGCAGAAGCAGATTTGCTACTGTAAATGCACGTTACTCTTGTCATACCCAAATCGAGCTCTGGAAGATAGCCAGCGTGCTTCAAAGCAATCACAGTCTTAGTTTCTTAATAACTTAGGCGTAAATTTGCACCTCCCAAATATTTTTGCAGTTTCTCTTAATACTGTAGTGCAGAATAAATTTTAAATAAGACCTATATTCAACGTTAATAAAGTCAAATGTTATAATTGGCAAGGAAATGGATAATTTACAGAGAAATAGGTAAGACTTTATTACCCGAGATGCACAGTTCATGTCGTTCTGACAAAGCAGCTGGCGTCTTGCCAGACAACTAAATTATTTTTAAATGGTGGCTTTGAACTTCTTTTGTTACCAAAATCATGACTCCAATAAAGCAGATATCTCATAAAAAGGACTCTTACGAGGTATGCTGGTTTAATTTAGCGTGGGGTTTGACCTAGGGAAGCCGGAAGGAGATTTTTGCTCTGAGTCTATTCTGGCCCTTACTACAGACCCTTTGTCAGACAGTGGATGCTGGAGGCTGAGTCTGATACCTACTTGTTCCTGGACAATTTTATTTTCTTCTACCAGATAATGTCTTAAGATTGTTAATTACATCAATCTCAAGTGAAAGCTGGGCTCTGCAGCTGTAGATGATTCTTTTTTTTATGAAAAATAAATCCCTGAGGTGAAAATCCTTAAGGTATTTGCATTGGGAAAAATCTAATGAGAAAACTGAAAACGCTTTGAATTAAAGGAAAAAGGCAAATTGGCCATATGAAATATGAGAATATGAAATTTATTTCCCCCATAGGTTTATTTTTCTTACCATTAATGAGTATAAATGTACATTTAATTTCTAGAAAAGCAATGTGATCTGCATGATGGAGGAACTGGAAGCAATGTCAGGTAAGTGCAGTTGCGTCTGTCAGGCGGCAGGAACAATTTCCTGCTAGAGCTGTTTCAGATGGAGCTGTTTCAAACCGAAGGTATCAGCATAGAATGTCGGATCAAATTCATCAGAGACAGTAGGAAAAGGAAACACTGTGATCCTAGGTGAAATCCAACCCAGCCTCCGGTGGCTGTCGGACGGCTCTGGTGCTGTAGAGCAGCAACCCTGAAGTGTCTCCCTGACGAACGAAAGGTAGCCTGGGGACAGCATGTTCCCCTTGAGGTGAAGGCTCGGATGCTCTTCCCGGCTTCTCCCTCGGTCAGTCAGATTGCATTTCCAGAGTGTCCTCCACCCGAGGCCCCCAGGGTGCGTCACAAAGGCTAGTGAAATAAGCCTCACAAGGCCACAGCTGGGCACCGTCCCCTCATTTCTGCCACCAACGCGTGGGTGAGAGGTGGGTGCGATGTGGGGGAGCTGAGACTCCGCCGTCGTGTCCTGCTGTTCAGCGTGGCCACCCGGAGCCCTTCAAGGGCTGTCCGGTGGAAGGCATTGGACTTCCAGGCAGGTGAGCCTAAGTTTTGTGGAAGTCCAGCAGGCTGCTTTCTAACGAGGTTTGATTTATGCAAAATAAACGCCGTACCACAGCGACCGCCCTTGAGGAATGTTTGAGGTTGTACAGTCATCTGCAGGGATCATTTTAAATAGCTGTAACACGGCTATTAGTTGGTCACCTACTGCTGATTAAGTGTTACATCAAGTGCAGAAGCACCTTAAGTTTTAAATACAAATATGTTTTAAAATCCACGCCTCACGTGAGACCTGCTCTCCCTTTTTTTGCTAATTTAGAACCTTGAAGTTTAGGTTATGGATGTTGCAAAGATACCTAAAACTACAGCAAAATCATATCTGTGTACTGGGAAAAGGGTTTTTTTTGGCATTTTAGTTATGACTATTGCTTCTTCCGAATATGCTTGCAATAAACGTTGTCAGAAGATACTAAGTAGTGACTTGGGAAGTCAAGAGCTTCTGGAGCTTCCTGCCAGCTGTGGGTTTCACGGTCTGATGCAGAGATCCTCGCTGCTGTCCTGGAGCTGCGTTACATGTGCACACAAAGTAGAGGATGCACCAAGGGACTCACGGCTGGACTCTAGATACACTGGAAATTATGGAAAATATCCAAACATTGGCATTCCTGATCACAAATAACAACTGACCAGCATTAAACTTTAGCTGGTCTATGTGGAACAAGACCCATCTTTGTGGGATGAGAAAGCACTGAGCTGCTAAGGGTTATTAAGATGCTCTTCCTAAAGCTTAACGTGCAGCAGGAGAAATGGGAGTGTAATTAAATTTTTAATGGGAATAGACCTTTTCATACTGCCAATTCAAGGCACGCTGTACTCATTAACAGTTACCAGGAGCGGTGTAAAGCGTTTGGTTTCATGAAGATAGCGGCCGAAGGCTTTCAAAGGGCCGTGATCACACCGAGCTGGGTGAGACCGAATGCAATCGGAAGGCCTGCTCCAGGGAGCTTGCAGTCTTGGTCCTACCGAGGAGAGCATTAACCCCGATCACTTGTGCGGTGGAAGACGCGTGGCGAGGCTCCTGCTGCAGTCCGGTACCTGGCGCTCCACTCACGGACGGGAGAGAGTGTGACCGACAGATCCGGCTACGGGCAGGGGGCTGCTGTGCTTTGCCTCTGCAAAGAGAAAGGGCCCATTTCACTTTCAGCACGGTTTCCACATTGCTCCCAGCTTCTCCTTCCACCTCTCCCTATAAAATCTCCTGCTTGGGTATCACTGTCTGAGGCAAGAGCTGCGCTACGGCGTTGGGTCCTGCGCTAGAGCCTAGTTTATAGTCTTCACTGCCTGTGCTTGTAGAAGGAGATGGAAGGGATGTTTCAGGAGACGCTGTAGGAGAGAAAAGAAACAGAATTAACATGGACCTGGGTGCTGTTCATCAGAGCATTGCCCAAAAAAACCAGCAAACGGAGGAGCGGGAGCTTGGGGGACAGGGCAGGGGGATCCATCCCAAATTCAGGCATTGTCAGGCAAGTTCTTCCTTCCTGGCTTGTGGTGAGGCAGAGGATGGATTGGTAGGCACGGACCAACTCCTCTCAGTGTTTCACACTGGTGAAATGCCCCCCGGTGCTTTTTAATCCCTCCTCTCCTCGTTAGAGGAGAGCTCTCAGCTTGCTGGCCACTGTACCTCATTTACAGAGCACAGCAGCTCTCTAATCTCACTTACTGCAAGGGGGCTTAAAAAAAAAATTAAGCAAGCTAAAATACATGATGCCAACATTTATATGGCTGAGAAACAGCAAAAATACACTACGAGAGGCAGATGGCCATAACTGGCAGGAGGGGACCGTGTGTGCAAGACACTGTGATTACACGGCAGCGGTTGTTAAATTGCGACTCGCTGGTGGAAGACGGTCTTGTACTCGGGTCATCCTGTGTTCTGGTTGACAGCAACCAGGACGCTTTACGGAGGGAAGCTCTTGCCACTAATGACTCTGTGTGCTGCTTTGTGGTATTTCCCAGCGCTGCCTACGCTCATAGAACACGCTGTCACCAATCTTGATTTTTTTTTTTTTTTTTTTAATCTTGTCATGTTAAGTGGTACCTCAAAATCCCTCTGGATCATGCTATTACGTGAAAAATCTCAGCTTCTCTTTTGGAAGCCTGTTTCTAGACTTCATAGTAAAGAATTCGGCAAAGGTGGGCTTTGAACTCTGATTTAAGTGTAATGCTTAAATACATAAATAAACCTAAAGGTCTTTTTCATAACTGCTGCTCCAATTCAGTCCCTTCATTATGCTGACACTGATAGGGTTAAAATGGACACGTACGGTTTGGAGCGGCGTGAATCACAGAGCCCATGTTGCTTGGGAGGACAGGTCCTGGCAGCTGTTCCAGGTTGAGGTTGGGAGGTCCCGACTGGTACTGGAGATCAACGGTGGTTCCTGCAGTGGAAGTGGGAAGAGACATCATTCTTTGCACAGTTACCGAGAAGCCAGACGCTCTGGGCCAAGCCTTTTCTTTGCAGAGCATGTGGGAGACCTCTGTGGGTGGGGGTTAATGTCCTGGCTCCATCTTTGCTTCCTTCCTGCGCCGCTGTCCTCTTTGCTCTCAACCTTCCCGCTGTCTAGGGGCAACCTCCCGGGATGGCTGAGATTTCAGCTATTATCCAACTGCATGGCTCATCTGTCTCTGTGTGTATCCCAATTACTGCTCATATCCGCGTTTCCCATACAGTTATAACTTTTTCATATTGCTAACAAAACCCATGTTGTCTTCTTGGAAATAGCATCAGTTTGTTAGGTTGCCTAAAATTCGAGTGCCCCACTGGTGTGAAGCACCACAGAGCGTACTCATTTCTACGAAACAGTCCCTGGGTCAGATTTTTGGAGATAGGCTGGAAAGAAATGTCTTGGGATTGGACTGGAGTGGGAAGCATCCATGTTCAGGCTGCAGTTCAACCTGAGCCTTCACTTCCCTCCTCCCAAGACCAAGTTCTCTCTACCCTACATCCTCCAGAGAAGGACTCAAAACCAGATGCAAAGCCCCGTAATGGCTTTGAAATTAAATAACTTCGCTGTCCTTTCTCAGCAGGGTTTGTACCTCCCAGCAGCATCTCCTGCAGCAAGCTGTCGATCCTGGCCACGCCGAAGAGCTTCACGAACTGGACTTGCTCTATCATCTGCCAGGTGATGCTCTGCAGCGGGGGCAGCAGGAGGAGGATGTCGCTGAATCGGCCTCGGGAGTCATACTGGCGATCGTTGATGTAGTCCTCCAGGTTGACTTGGACCTGGAAGCGCATGTTCTTCACCTTCCCAGGCTCGCTCAGGCCTTTGCAGTCTGGGAGGGGGAAAAAAATTAGGTTAATTGCTGAGCTATGTAACCAGAAAGTGTTACCCTGTCAGTCGGGCTCTGCAGAGGGCAAAGGATGAGATGCCGATGATCCTCCCACAGTTATCTCTCAGAGTCTCCACGTTTATCTGACAGACTAGCATTGGGTTTCCACTATTTCGTATCTCTCATGGAATAGGGAAACACTGTAGGGAATTTGAGGGGAAATAGTAAAAAAATAAAAGCTTGCTTCAGATGGATATGTCTGAGACTGCCATGAGTGAAGAGGGAGCATTTAGAATTTGAACTGTATTTGTCTTTCCAAGGAAATGGCCTAGAATTCCCACCTGAAAACTCTGAGTCCCAACTACTGCCACTAAATCCCTGCAGGTTTAGTGCCTGTTGTAAATATGCCCACTGCAGCATCAGATTCTTATCTTGATTTCCTGTCTTTGGCCTGTGGTCGATCTGTTTTTCATGGACCACTGGTCCAGTTTTGCTTAATCATCAAGTAAATGGGCACTCTGGGTAGGGTGAACTGCTGGGATTTACAGCTTTGCACTTCTGCCTTTCCTGCTATCTAAACCTGAGATTTCTGGCTCACTGGACCATTTCCTTCACTGTCTACAAAGGATCCACAAGCACCACATTTTAGAGACCATCACGCCAAGAGATAAGACAAAATAGTCAACAAATTATTATATGTTAGTGTGTAACCCCATGGACATGCCTACTTGTTAGCATGAATGAATTTCACTTCTGTAGCGCTTCACACTCTTTCATTTTAGATGAAATCACAGCCCCTCGCTGTCACAGTGATCTGAAGCCTCAGTGAGATACTGATCAGCTGAGAAGGGAATCTGTCAGACTCAGTTTAATAACACAACCCTTATTCAGATTTGCAGCAGGCTCTTTGGTGAACCGAAGTTCACGATGTTTGTAAAACCCCTGTATCTTGATTTCAAATCAGCGCACACAGCAAAAAAAATAACTAATGGAAGGTGCTCTAATTTCTCCCTGCTAACAGACGCCAAAGACAAAAGGGCATTGCTCTGGGCTTGGGATTGTTCCCCCATCTCTTCTCCAAGCTACAGGGCAGAACACACTGAAGGCCTTGGAGTGTCGTACCGAGGGGGGGTTGTGTGAGTGCTGCAGGCATGTAGAAAGAGGAGTGTTTGGGGTAACCTGGGCTGAGACAGAGACCTCTGTGTTTGTGGAATAAGAACACAGCAGAGGTTCAAAACAAGCTTTTGTTGCCCTCCCTGTGTTTGTTTCCCTGCTCTGCTCTCCAGCCTGTGCTGCTCTCCCTGCCCTCGGTCGGTGCTGGCTGCCAGCAAGATCCATTAAGAGACATCCTTGGTATTTCTGGGCACTCTGAATGGTCCAGCTCTCTGTGGTTTTTAATGCTGCTTTCTGAACCCTGATGGATGCCCCACACTGCTGCTCGGTTGACTCACTTTGCTTATGCATAATTCACTCTAGGCATGTATGTCCTTAACAGTCATCTCCTTCATTTCAGACTGATGGGTTTTCCTGAAGCCAAGCTACAGAAGCGGCAAAACTCCTCTATGGCCTGCAGGGTCTTGCACATCAGTCTGTCTGCAGTTAATTCTTGCTAAATAGTGAAATGTTCAGGAATGGGTCACTTCAACACATCCTTGATGAACTACTAAGTATTGCCCATCACAGCAGAGGCAGGGGGAAATGTAGAGCTGCTGCCGAGGGGCTTTCCTGCTGACTGGAGAGCCCTCAACTCCTTTCCAAGCCCCGTGTTTGGCAATCAGGAAGGACCCTTACCTGGATCAAAGAAGATGATGGCTTTAAGGCAAGCGTACTCATTGTCATCGATCTGAATGTCCCGCAAGGGCTTCACCAACTCGTCCAAGATTCTGGTGGCCACACGAGCGATTTCTAGTTCTGGGCAGTGCATTGGGATGATGAAGTCATTCCCTGGGGAGACAAGAGAAATTCCCCATCAGCTTTTCACTCTAGCTCTGTGGACACAGTCTCACCCAGAAGTTACCCCAAGGCATGGTGCCAGATAGTCCCAGTGGCCATGTGGAGGAGAATTCCAGATCATACTCAGATTCATGCAAGCCATGGACCTCATTCTTTGGTCCTTAATTATCTCATTTGCATACGTTGGTGCACCCACACTGTACACAAAGCCTGCTCCACGTTCTGCTCTGCTTTACCCTCTGTTATGCCTAGCATCTGTTTGCAAGTGGTGTTGCATCATTATTTTTGGTGTGATTTTTTTTTAAAACAAAGCTCTCCCTCCCTCTTTTCTTTAATGCATAGCTTTCAAGGTCAGTATTCTAATTTTTTCCAAGAATAATCCCACATGTGTTTTTGGTGGCAGAGAGACGCATGAAAAGGAACTACCTATTTGCACTATACGTTTTAGTAGATCTTTCTGCTAATTTTTAAATCACTGGTACCCGAATACCCCATTGCCTGTGTCCTGGCAATTTCTGTTACAAACACAAGGCGATGCAGTTTGAGACGCCTTTTAAATATTGGGAGGTTTTCTCATCCACAATTTCAAAGCAGTGAGGGAAAACTTGTAGAATTCCCCGTGAGTTTGCTTGCTCCTTTTTAAGCATCTCCAGAGACCTTCTGAAGCATTTAGTCTCAAGCCAGATGTGCAGAGAGGGTCTCAGACAGGCAGGATACTTGGCAATAACTCAGGAGTGTGAATTTATTTCACTACTTTACCTAATAACAGAAAGTCAGTGTACGGTATGGACCGCTTGGCTACCCCGAGGAGCAGGTGTTCCCCTGCGTGGGCTCTGAGCAAGGCAACCTGGAGACGGCAGAGAAAAAACCCACATTAACACATATGAAAAGCAGAGAACAGAATGATGAGCAGTTGCTGTTTAGATTAAGCCAAATTTGATGTTTGTACTGATATGTCAGCTCTGTAGATGAAATACTACCAAGGGCTAGAAATTATTAGTATATCTTCACTTTTCAGAAGTGCTACGCTCATGGCAAGTTAAATAAAAAGTTTTTTTCAACTGAAAGAGCAAAGAGGGGCTTGAGTAATTTGAGTTCTTAGGAAATAAATGTCTTTTATATTCAACTATCAGGTATCAACAAAGGGAAAACCAGTCCTTTTTGACTGGATCCTTGTACATACTGAAGTGACCAGCGCTATTATATTTCTGCAGATTTTGGTTGCTGGCCTAATTTTGATTGTTCCCTTGTCCTTTATTATTCTGTCTCTCCTGCTAGTTTATTGCTCTGCACAGAGTGATCTGTATGTTACTGTCAGATTCTCCTGTTGGAAGGGCATCCCTGTGGAAGGTGGTGGGTTTGCAGGGAAGATGCATTTGTATTTTACCTGGTCGTCAAGTGGGAGCTCACAAAACGCCGGAATGTATTTTGCCCATTCAACCAGCACCAGAAGCTGCTGTTTCATGGATTCACACACATCGTTGATGGTTGCAACCTTCTTCATTGCGATGTCCGCGCTGTGTGCCGGACTCAGCGATGAATACTGAAAGAGAAACAACCCGGTTGCACTGGGACGAGTTCTGTGCTGTTTTATCACCCTTGATAGCAACGATTCATTGGTAACATGGAGTGCCTTCACAGACATTAACCTCCCCAGGCCACAGAGAAGATGCTTGCTCTTGGGGTTGAGCACTTATTGGCTCAGCGGTGAACGGTACCCAAGGTACAGCCCATGGCGAAGCCTCCACGAGGTGGTGCTCGGTCCCAACAGACACCCCTCCCTCCTCCGCCTCCTTCCACCTCTCCAGGCTGGCTCAGGACAAAACCGGATTGATATTCCCCTTCCTAGCAGTAGCCAGCAGCACTGGGTCTCAGCTCCCCATCAATCCCTTTAACCAGCCTCATGTATGAAATGCATCCAGCCTTTCTCCCCCAGGTAGCTGTCTGGGACAGAAAAACACCTATTTCCATCTCTAAAGAGCTGCTTGAGGGGAGAGGGTTAAAACATAATAATTTTTGAAAAGGAAGTGGACGCATTGCTGCATGTAATACGCAACATCTGGACCGTGTGTTTCAGTGGAGAAAGGATATTTGCATAAGAATTTAAAGGATGCGGAGGGTGAAATTCATCATGGAACATGAAATGAGAAAGCAATCAGCATTAGTTGAAGCCCAGCGATTTTATTAGCTTTCTTTTTCTCCCCTAAAATTGTTGCCCGGTAAAGAAGTTACAGGAAAAGATATAATTGACCATGACGGGAACATTATATTCTGAGCAGGACAGAGTGTGCATCGAGGAGGGATAAACTTCTGCAGGAGAGGCAATGAGTTTTTAGGGGTGCAGCTACAATTTAGGCTGGGGGCAGAGGGGACCCGGAGTCTGCTACATCCCTCAGCCCTTGGAATTTCAGCCTTGCATCTCACATGCCAGAAGCCACATCTGCCCCTTGCAGGACACGTTATCTTGATAACACACCAAGGATTTTTACTGTCTGCTTTTGGACACCTTTAACGCGTTTTCTTCCCTGTGGCTTTGTGCAAGAGCCATCCAAGGGCACAAAAAAATTCAGCCCTGGTTGGTTTAGTGAGTTCACAGCCCCGTGTGGAATCGCTGAAGGCCACATACATGTTTGGAGGGTTATCCCTGTGTTTCATACCTGCTGTGCCATGGCCTCAGCCTGAGTGAGCACGTTGATGGAGAGAGAGCCGTTGTCCTCGTAGCTGCTCCTGCGGATGCTGATCCTGTCGCGCTCATTCTGCACGGCTGAAATGAGAGCAAGCAGAGGCTGTGTTAGCCAGAAACTTCCCACACAACCCACGGCGGCTCTTACCTGTGCTCCCCAAACAGGAGTGGATAGGGCTTTAGTGCCTGCAGGACCCTCCACCCTTGTTGGATGCTGGAATAAGATTAAACAGGTCCCTGGGGAGAGGAAAAGGCCAGCAGAGAGGGAGACGACGAAGCACAGGAGCAATGGAGGGTGACGGGGTCATTTGGCAGTCAGAGCAACATCTGGGGGATGTTACCTGGTCCCACTGGGTTTGATGCAGCTCAGGGGGGAGTTTGGGCATTTGATGTTGACCCTTTTCACTTGTGCAATGCACCCCTGCTGCTGGATCCTGGCCTCCGATACCCTGTTTGCCATGTCTGCACTGAGGACTTCCCGCCTGAGCTCCCGGTGCAGCAGGATGCTCTCGGGGGTTGCATCTCATCTTACAGCACCACTGGAAAAACCTTCCTCTGATCCCACCTCAGAGCAGCCTTGGAGTGTCCCCTGCCCCTGAAGCACGGCAGGTGGTGGTACCAGCGGACATCTCCACCACTCACGGGCTGCAGGAAGGCTCACCTCATTAAGGAAGCTCCAAAGAAAGAAAGCAAGCTTAAATTTGCCAATCCCACCTTAAAACCATCCCCTCAGCCTTGCCCATCACACTGCTGATTCCAATGAGCCTGTAACCCTGATGGCAATGCCAGCACACAGCGAAGGGAACAAACCGAGCCAGGATTTGTCACCAGTTCTGCTGGCACCCTGTGCAAATCGCTGCTGCAAATCAGTTCAGAGTATCCTGTTTAATAAGAGCGACACAAGGCACCTTGGACACACTATTGTGACCACAGCAGAGTGAAGATCAGCCCTGGGCTTTTTGCAAACAGAAAGGTATGGCCATGCCATGGTGAATTAGAAAAAAAAAAAAGCTGATTTTCTGAGGCCCATGCCACCCTTTAAACCATCCTTTTCCCTGAAGCACAAGCCACATCTAACCCCATGCTCCATCAACCCCTCATGGTGAACAGAAGGGATTTCTTGCACTTCGGCAGCTTATTTTTGCAACACAGGCTTTAAAAAGTGACTCGCCTCCATTGCAGCCATCAAGTAAAACAGCAGCACAGAAAAAAAAACCAGAATTCAGACTTAGTCCAACCTTGTTTTCAGTCTTAGTTTCTCTCCCGAGCCCTATTGCCTCCATCCAGCAGCAAAGAAGCCCACGTAGGGCTGGAGGAAGGAGCCTGAACACAGGCTCAGCACTTTCCCGACAGCTCGCACATCTTGGCTACGAACAGCTCGGAAAGGCCACTGTCAGGTCCTTAAAGCAGAGGGAGCGGGAAGATTTAGTATGTGGTGATAATGCAGCACATCCCTCCTCCTTCATACAGCAATTCCATGCTCCTCTTGGTTTTATTTAAGGGGAATGACTCAGGCAAAGCTGTCAAAGCACGACTCACTCTCTGCGTTAACCCCTTTGATGTGAAACTGTGCAGTTTTGTCTCAAAAGCGGTGACTAGAGAAGATTTTTCCAGCAAAGATTCTTTTTTTTCCACAGAGTCAGCAAAACCTTTTGGCCATCGCTCTTTTGAGACTTTACATTGCTGCTGGGCCTCGCTTTAGAGGATACATCGCTCTTTGTACGGGGCATGTTTCTTAGAATTCCTGCAAAGGAGGAGACATTTCACACCCAGGGTGGAAAGGGTTTGGGGTTCTTGTCAGCCCAGGTCCAACCATTGCTCTGGTTTCTTAACCGGCCTCTGATGGGAGGCCAACAAAGTGAAAGGGCAGAAAACAAGCAACAGGGACAAAAAATCAATATCCGCTGTTATTTACAGGAGCATAGTATTTATTTTCCAGGTTTGGGACTCAGCCTTGCTGCCAGTCGGGACCCACTCACTGCTGAGACGGATGTGCTTCTGGGGAGGGATGCTGGGGGTCCAGCCACCAAAGGGATTCTGCACCTCGGAGCCTGCCTTGCCTGAATGGCTGCAAGGGGTTGGAGGGGACAATTGATTTGTAAAAGACGCAAAACACACAGGTATTACAGAATCACAGAA
>VXBO01008832.1:5326-30337 GCA_013400135.1 Rhinoptilus africanus | reverse complement strand
AATAAAAAGGTAGAACTTCAGCAAATATCACCTCCATCAGAGTTTACAAATACTCAGAATACAGTTAGATTACTGGGAGATCTGAAAACTTACAGGAGTCCTGCCATCTTCCATTTAAAGTGGTACTCCTATCCTAGTGCATTAAACTGTTCTCTGAGCTGAAACAGACTACAACTGTAATATCCAGAATCACAAAAACAGCCACATGAATAGCACAAGTTATAACTACATATTTTATTTTCTGTAACAAATCACATTCTTTGTTTTGAAAATAAGCTGCTGTCATTTTTCAGATGGAAACTTGCTTACAACAACAGAAATCAAACTGCAAATTTAGTAAAGGAATCAAAGTTTAGAAGTCCTTGGAAACATAGCATACTGTGCTTTCCATTTGTCACTTCTGTGTTTTTTGAATTCTGCATCTCACAGATAACTTGAAAGCCCTCAAGCAAGAGGTAGTTTGTTGTTGGTTTTTTTTTTTTCCCTCCTTGAACTTCCAAATTCAGAGCTTTATTCTTAGGAGTCTTAAATCTTACTCCTCTATTGCCTATTAGGCTGTTTAACCTCTGCTGTCAACTGCTGTGTTCTCTGTTCTTCCCAGAAGCACTGAAGGACCTTATACGTCTTTCCAAACACCAACTGTAAAAGCAGAGCAAACTCTCTGCTGCGTAGTAGATGGTGTTCATGTATTAAGAACTATGGGACTTTTCCAAATCACTGATCCCAGATCAGCAATCAGAAAGAACAAACATTTGATCCCTGACATAACTGACGTCATATTGTGTATTTTGCAGAAACTGCTAACAGGCCCTCCTTTTACAAAGTGAAATGGCCTCATTAATTTCTCGTTATTTTGTAACAGACTGAAAGCACACAAAGCAGAAAGGCATATTTGTATATAGTCAAAGAAGACTTCCCAATTCCTACTTACGTTTTGATATTTGAGATTTCATGTGCCAACAACAGTAGCTTTTAGAAGACTAGCAATCTTTCTAAGAAGCCAGTTGGAGTTACAAATGAATAAGAATTGTCAAGATGGGGTTTTCTTTGAAACAAGAGAAAGAAGGAAACCTCTACACACTACATGCAACTGTATGCAATAGAAGAAAATACAAGTTATGGTAGTATCACAGTGAAGGGCACTGGTAGAAGACATTGCAGAGTTCAAAATCAGAGCTCTGCTCCATTACTTTAGCAACTTCAAAACATACCAGACATTTCACTTTGAGATAACACCACCACATAATGCATGCTGTCCAACAAAATACTGCAGCATGTTGGGACAAATGGTTAATTAAAAAAGCAAAAAGCACAATCAGAGGGAGAATTCTTCTACATTTGCCTTTGGCAGTACATGCAAAACTGAATGACAGGGATCACATAACATGGTGGTCATGATTTTTGGAAGGAAAGAGAGGCAAGCTGCATCACTGACATAATTGGTAGGTAAGATCCAAGGGGAAAAAATTCTCATACAAGGAGAAAACTAGGTTGGTGGACGCGTTACTTATTTTCTAAAGGAATGACACAGAGGTGCAAACAATTCCACTTTGCTGTGCAGGAGATGTACACAAAAGTGGAATTTGGTCAAACCAACAACTTTACTGATCTGAAACTCCAGAAAGAATCATACAAAAAATGAAAAATAGGTCAAATGGATATGGCGAAGTATAAAAAGCATAGAGTGAACACATAAGATCTAAAGAAGAAAAGCACAGAACAAACTACTATGATGAAACCTGTATGAAGCAAGAACTTCACTATAGTTGTAATGCTCTATTTTGAGACTTTTATCTTTTCTCTACTTATCCACCTTTTTCCACCTTAACAAAACGTCAGCCATACTATATTTTTCTTCACCACCTCCGAATTGCTATGCAAACATAACTTTCCAACAGAAGCACATAGTGAAGAAAAGACAATAGAAATTATTTTCTTAGAAGAACATTCCAAAAAAGATTCAGTGGACAACACATAAAAGCTGTGGTTAAAATAATTCACATGCACTGAAAAGATGCCGTAATTTGTTCATCAGCTCTCAACAGGCAACTTGTAAGTGAAACACCACTCGGAATTATTCAGCTAATTAGCATATTAGCATATAATTATTCACAACAAAGTTCGCAGAAGGATATGCTGTGGAAACACTGAGCTCAGTGCTGAAGTGGATTATCATGATCTTCAAGTTCTCTGTGCTTTCTTACCCTGGGTACTGCAAGTATAACTTCTGTGCATACAGCTTTTAATGAAGGTAAGTCAAAGCTTTTCAGCAGCCAGGTTATCTAAGAAATTCGTCTTTAAAATCCAGTTTTCCTCTCCATTTGAGGACCTTCCTATACAGCTGCAAAAAGATAGCTGAAGAGTGGAACAGACTACCTTGGAGGATGTGATAGGTAATACTAGAGATTTTTTGACAGATTAGACGACTGTTTTAAATGTAGTTGGTACTGTCTTGAATGAAGGAAAAGGTCTGGATACACTCCTATGATTCCTCCTGGTTTCCATAGTATCACTATCTATCACTCAGGCTGTTTATCAGCTAAAATTTCTGTCGATCCAAGCCGGTGCTGCTACGGTCCTGCCTTCCAAGCATGCATTCACTAGTATCCTTATTATGGTGCCAGTGCTCCTCAGGCCCCAGCAGAATTCACCAAGACAATTACACTGACAAAAAAATAACCTACTGAAGAATAACAATCATAATGTAACTCCTCGCAACAGCAAGCACCACTTTTACACGGACTCCCCCGAGATCAAGAAGAAACTTGGAAGGGAATGAGGAGGTGATGCAACACGTCAGACCTTTGGCCCATGCCAAAGGGAGATCTGAGATAGACTGCCTCAGTTGTTTCAATCCCTCACACACTTCCACATAACCTCAGGGCTGTAAATCCACTTGTGACAAAGCCAGGAAGCAAGGCTGAGAGATAGATGGAAAGAAGCGTTGGCACCAGTGCCCAGTCGTCTGGGCAACAGCACCAGAACCAAGCTCAAGATTAGCCTGGGGGGCAATCTCTACAGTAACACACAGGTAAGGTTAGGTTCCGAAACGTACATTTAAACAGCAATTCATTTTTCAGGGGTCTAGCTTGTGTGAAAAACAAGGTCACTCAAGAACGGATACGGAAGACTGAAGTAAGCACCAAACTTCAAAGTTATGTCTAAATTCAGATTAAGAGACATTTTAAGTTACTGCACTGAATAATAAAATCTATGATGACTAATTAAAAAAACCCACACTATTTTCCTTCAGGAAAGTTAAAACTGCAATCACTAGAAGTTTTCCTTGGATCTCTCCAACTTCATTTTAGCTAGAGTTTAACAAAAAGCTCACTTCATTCTTGAAATTAATTTTAAAGAACCTATCTTGTACCATTCTCAGGACAGAACAACACTTAACAACACCAAAATTCCTTTGGTTAGATTAAGAGTTCTCACTTTCCTATAGAGCAAAGTTCCTCAGAGATCTTTCCCAAATCACTTGCAAAGCTATGGAAAGAGAGACCATTATCCCATTTTATGAAATGCCCTACAAAGCACAAAAGCTGGAATCTTCTTGGTTTAAATGAACTTTCTGCTGTGTTTCTTTTTAAACCACAGAGACAGCTTCAAGGGAAAACAAAATCATTTCAGACGCTGCATCAGACAAGAGTTGTTCAAAACATAAGAGAAATACTATAAAATAAAATTCTGAAACCAATTAAGGAAAGAATTGTTCAGCCTCTAAGGAAATAGCTGCTATTTGTCACAGCTGCTGTCTAGCTGTCATCAAATGGAGCCAGCCGTTTTACAGCCACTAGAGTAGAACTGCACCCCTAAGCACACCAAAACAACTGCTAGTATTTTTTAAAAATCTGGCTATGTGGCTGCTTAAAGCTAAAGGTACTACTGCTCTTATAAGGAGTCGTATATTTCTGTTCTCCAAGTCAGTCTTTGATAGGCAGACCTGGATGAGCAACAGACTGCTTTTTGCCCGACAGCAGTGTTGACAGTATGCTGAATTTGGCACTCATCTGAAACTATGAATATACTTGTAGTGTACTTTAAGAAACAAAATCACATCAACATAGACACCTATCCTACTGACATTCAGGAACATGAGGTATATCTTGGGAAGAAATATGTACAACTCTCTTAAGATATGGAAACCTAGCAACAGAATTTTTAAATGGTGACACAGAAGTTTTCAAGTTAACATTTTCAAATAGTTATTTACAGTCAAACGATATAAGCAAATTGTTTTGCAATAGTCTTTCACTTGCCAAACCAAATTGAAAAATTTGCCCCCCAAATATTTTTGGCAGTAAGAAAGTAAAATGAAGTCATTACTAAATATTTTTGCCAGTTACAAAACACTTCGTTGTTTTTCAGACGTGGTTTATGCTCCACATTAATTGCACTAATATGAACATTTTTGTACAAAAAAACCCCCCACAAGTTCATAAACAATATTTAAGCACCTCCATAGTCTTCCTCCTTGGAAGTTCTCTGCAAATGGCTAGCTGTTTGATATTTTTTTATATTACCTAGTTAGAGATATTATGTAAAAATACAAAATCTTAAGATAGCATTATAAGCAAAGGATACATCTGCACATAAACTAGCTTTTCAATAAAAAAAAAAAAAAGAAGACAACATTGAACACAATGAGAATGGGACTTAAAACAAAAAGGAGACAGTTCTCCACTTGCAACAAGACCACACAGTGGGACAGCACTTTCTAACAGAACCATACACAGCCTGACACCACTGAATTTTAAAGAGAACAGATCAGAACCTGTCAGCTTTTCCAAGGAAAATAAGTGCTAGTTTTCCCACAAATGAAAGAAGTCTCTGAATTCTTGAGAGGCTTGAATAAGGATCTCCTCCCTTCGTACAGAGGAAGCCCTCTGAAACACCATCTACATCTCTCAATGCATTATTGTAACTGGGTTAGAAGCATCGTTATGACTAGGTTAGAGAAGGCATATAGTATTATCTGCAAGTCAGTTAATGGCCTACACCATGTTTTTTCAAAAGGTAAAAATACATCTTTCAGCACTTAGGAAAAAAAAAAATCATTAATCACACTTTTTGCCTAATGCATACGATTTTATGAATCATTAAGTATAAAGAGAACAAAATTCCAAGACAAAATATAGTGACTGACCATGAACATTATATAGTTTTCATAAACTAAAGTGGAAAAAAAAGAAAATTAAATCAATACGTTCTCACAGAAACAGAGTGTTCTTATGATTTAAACAATACAATGTGATACTCCACTTTCTGGTATGCCTTACGTGGCAGTAATCAGCTGGAACATTCTATTAAGTAAGTGAAATACCTTTTTCAGCATATGATTTTATCGGTCATTGGGTTGTTATTTTTTTAGTCTGAGGTGACATAAATCAGTATGCTGAACAGCACATACATTTAAATGTATTTACAGAAAATTGCCTTTCAAAGGTTGCTGTTAGCAGTGTGCACTTACTACTCGCTGAACCTCTCGGTTTTGTGTCTTGTTCCCAGGAATAAGCAGCCTGACGATTAGCTAGGCAAGAGAAAAGGGCCCCTCTTTAATATTTTGCACTAGCTAGCTGTGCTTTACTTTCTAGCAAATAAAGAGATCAGTCTTTAGTTTTGCTTGCAGTACAGTATCATAATAAGAGCACAGAACTGCAGCACACCTGCAGGATCACCAAATAATGGACAAGAAAACAGTGAGACAAGTAAAAGCCAGGCAGACTACGCTGCATGCTTACCCCTCCTTGTCATTCCAGCAGCAAGGATGGCCACAAGACAGACAGAGATAGCCCCTTCGCTGCAGGAGCTGGTGCAGCAGAAAGTCACAGAAACGGTGACGGTGGTGTGAACGGCTGTCTTGCAAAGCACTGTATCATCCAGATGTTTGTAAGAGAAGGCTGTTAGTTTAATAAGTGGATTAAAAAATCAGCTAAAAATCGTTACTGAGGTGCTCTGGCCAGTGTGTTTGTGTGTGTGTGCATGTGTGCATGCGCAAGAGTGACGAAGAAGAAGGCTAGACACTGTCAGATGCCTCACAAGGCCAGACTGAAGGTGCTGCACCACATTAAAAAAAGCTGCTGTTAACTAGGAGTGACTAACACTGTCCTGGCATAAAACGCAGAAAAACTGGACACTATCCACTTCTTCCTTCAAAGCGAATGGCTTTCAGCAGAAAGCACTGGTTTGGAGACACAGGTCTAAGCTTGCATTTTCGCTCCAGAGGATGAAGGAGTTGGCAGGGTGATGCTAAGTGAGGCTATGATGAAGAAAGACACACAACCTTAACCCAGCAGCTGATGACAAACCACCCTCCCCTCGCAGGGGTAAAGCAGAAGTCCTACAGTGCTTGCTGGTAGGTGCTTCACTTGGGAGTTTCTCTGAATCATGGAAGTAGTAATGAGGTTCTCTAATTAAATAACCCTTGATTACTTGCTCTACAAAACAATTTGCCTGAACAACCTCTTGCATCAACAAGCCTGGCAGCCTGAAACTCAGCCAGAGTGGTCTCTGCACATGTTTGGAAGGTTCTCCTTCCAAACCACCGAGTTTAAGGTAGCATGGTAGTCTGCATAATAAAAATTACAGTTTCCAAGAGATGACACATATCAGGGTGGATGGTGGGAAGAAGAATCTGTAGGGGTATTTCATAGCTGCATGGCATGTGTACCTGTGAAGGTGTGCACCCTTCTTTGCCCAAAAAGCATCCAAGGCTATTGAAACTCCACATCTCTGGGTGAGCCTTCACTTTGCTCATTTCCTTTGCTGTGTTTATGTCCTCACAGCAGGAAGAAAACTAGAACTAGCTGAGAAGCATACTTTCTTTCACTTTGAAGACTTTCATGCACAGAACAGACAGGAAGGGAGCAAGTGAACACAGCAAGCAATTTGGGATGGGGAACAAAGGAAAAAAAAAAAGAGAAAAACGGGGAGGGAGAGGTCTCAGCAAGAGACTGTGCACAGTTGAACTGGGACGAAAGGCGGAATGGGAAGCAATAGTGGATGAAGAGCAAGAGAGCCAAAGTAGACAGGAAATACATGTTAGTAGGAGATACGTGGATAGGCAAGGCTTTCTGCTTTGGTCTGTTAAAAACAGGCCTTCAGTGCAATTAACTTTGAATAGTCGAAAGGATACTCAGGGATGGGGAAAACTAAATTAAACAAAGTCAGTAAACAGCTGGTAGTATAAAGTTATGTTGTACGAAGAGAGCAAAGAAAACAAATGTGATTTTTGTCTCCAGGACAATACAGGCATATTTGTCTCAACATACAGAAAAGTCAGTTCACTGTGAAGCATAGATGTATACATTTATGTCACAGAAAGGGCTTGAGATGTTCAGTCCTGCCTCATTTGTCTATTGTCAGGCAACTTCTAACTATACCAAACGTCATCAATCCATAGTCAAGATCAAGGAGACAGATCAAAACAAACCAACCAGCCAAACTCAAAGTGCTGTAGAGCTCAGCTGCAGAGGCAACCATTGTAACCTGCTCCTGCACTCCACAAAAGCCTCAAGAGATGTACCTGCAAAGGACCATTGGACAGGGCCTGTGCAAATAAACCAGAACTGGCTTGTGCAGATGCCTGTTATGGGTCAGCAGACCTGAGCAGCTTGCTACAGTAAATCACACTTGCTTACATCAAGCTCCTGTGAAAAGAAAGGATTGTCCTGCCTCGGCTTCATCCCTTTCAGATGTTTACCACAGACAGAAATTTAGCCTTCACAACCAATGAAAATTATATATATATATGCACACACTTTTTTCATCTTTTCCTCTACTATTTGGTTCCACACTGCAGCTGGTGTACCTGTGTGAGGTGTGATTTTTATTACCCTTAACTCTGCTCATCAGCACACAACACTGTGATCCCAAACTCTAAGCCAGGATTTTTACTTACACTGCATGATAGGCACAGTGCTGCTATGAAAACTAGTTGCAGTCCTAGACAGCCAAAACAGAGAAAAAAATCAGACCTCCACAATTCTCTAGAAAAGCTTCAAGTCTTTATTATACACTCTTCACACCTCTACTATCAAGCCGCCTAATCTTTCAGTAGGCAGCTGAATATCATTGGCTTGAAGCCAACCACTTTGTATCCTTTTCTGCTGACATTTCTTCACTTAAGAAAAAAACCCAACCAAACCACCCATCACATACATGTATCTTTTAGCCACTGCATAGTTTGACACATCCCTGTGAGGAATACATCAAATACAGCAATACTTGCAGATGGATCAATCTAAGCTATTACCTGTATGCATAATTTTGCAAAACAAAAAGTAATCTTAGAAAGAATTCTAGTACCAGAAGATTAAAGCAAAAGGATATAATGCTTAAGTTCTACAGCCTAATAACCAGATGAAACCTCTACAAAAGCAAATATGCTGAAAAATTCAGAAAGATATTAAACACTACTTCCAATTTTTGTAGTTAATATTGGGAAACATCCTCCTGCACCGTTATTTCAACTATATTGATCTTAGTAGGAGATGCTGGTAGAGGACATCTTAAAACCTTGCCAAGAAACTCAGGTTGCACTGCTGTCCACATTTTGATGATCCTCCAAATGGTGTTTTACCATGCAAAACAGACAGAATTGGAAGTTTAGGTGCACTGTGTTCTGTAGCAGAAAGTAACATTTGCATGCAGGACAGAGTTTTTGCTAGCATATTCTCAGTGTGGGATAATTTGATAGTGACAAAAGGAGCCTTTGACCTAAGTGAAGCAGTCAGAGGCAAGATGTGAACTTGTACTTCTGTACTTACTGAAATAGGATTTGATATAATAAAGCTGTAAACTAATAAAGAATACCTGCTTAATAGTCACCAAGGCTATTGAGTCTTCACCATTTCACTGCATCAGTTCTTTGCAAAACTTCTGTGTCACACTGTTCTTGTAAACTGAACAAAGACATGTGTTTCAGCTCCTTTCCTACCTGTTACCAGAGGCCAAAATTAGCCTCACGGGATGAGAAGCACAATCACAATAAAACAGAAAAAGGCTTAAATGACTGAAGTTAGTTCTGCAGTATATTTTTTGATAGCAGAGAGCCTTTGCCATGTACATCTAGTCCCCACACACCCTTTCTTTTCCTCTGTCATTATACCACGCAAAATAGATCAGAGATTAAAGAGAATAGAGAATGTAAAGGCTGCATGAATAGTATTTTCCTTCTTTTAAGTCACATACAAGTTTAATTACAGGCCCTGAGAGAGAAATGCAGGAGATTGCTATTGTGATTTACCCGCATTTACATCTCACAGCTGCAATTTCAACAAATAGCATTCATGCATATAGCAGTTTACAACGACAGCAGCAGCCCACCTCTTGTACTTTTGCACAGACCTCAGTCACATGCTGTTCTGCCGAAAGGCCCCAACTCGAAGCACCGTACACAAGATGCAGTGCTTAGGCCCTTTGTTCCTTATCCCACAGAAGAGGGGACACCGTGCAGAAGCCTGCATTTTTCTCAAAGCACCTCATCCTAAACACGATGATGTAATTCCTAACTACAGATATGCCATTCATCACATTTGTTCCTTCATGTGCTCACAGAAATTGATAAAAGGTGATTTTGCAGAGTGCCATTTCTTTTTCAACGTCTGGACTATCTTGTAATTTCACATGATCCACACTCTTGCTATACAATTTCAAGCATAATCTCTAAATTTCACAACTGAACTATACTAATGCTGCCAGGATAACTTGAAAGATATTTCTTTTTTTTCCATTTTGCAGCTTGTTGTTATATAATTCTTACCAGCAAAACATGTATTTGATAATAAAGGAAAATATGCAGCATGACTTTTTCCCCCTACCCCAAACACTCTGCGTCAAATGAAATTAATTAATATTTTTGAACATGAAGATAGTCCATAAATACATTCCAAGTAGACTTTTTGCAAAACACACCATTTTATCAGTGTTAAATTTGATATGTGAGTCCAAGAGCTGCCTTTGCAGCTCATTAAATCAACGTCATTTTCACTATATGCTGCAGAATGTGCAATCCTGTATGAGCAAGTTTCACC
Source organism: Rhinoptilus africanus (assembly GCA_013400135.1). Classification (NCBI taxonomy): domain Eukaryota; kingdom Metazoa; phylum Chordata; class Aves; order Charadriiformes; family Glareolidae; genus Rhinoptilus; species Rhinoptilus africanus. The sequence continues at coordinate 20,300 of VXBO01008832.1, read as the reverse complement.
ACTGTATTCTAACACTCTAACTTTGTCACTGAACACCCTTTCCCAATATAGTTTCTTCCTATCACTTGGCACCATGCATCATTATTTCCATAGGCCTGTAAAATTCGCAAAAACGCAATGATAATGCCAAGACTGACTAAGTTAATGATAAACAGTCCACAACCACTCCCTTGAGGTGGTTTTTTTTGACATTTATAGAATAATTAGGAACAAGTTTAAGTGGCTCAAAAACAAGAGAAATAATACTGGTTCTGAAAAAATTGTTCTTCCTTACTTCCTGCATCACTATGGCCTTAATAAAATTACTCTGATGTTTATCTGCTTGCAGAACCAGGCCCTGTTTAAAAAAAAGTAAGCGGAAGTACCTATGTCACAAACTGAACAGAAACCTCACCTTTACTGCAATAGCTGCAGAATTATCCATATAGAATAAGAACAGCAAAACTAATCCTAATCAAACTGAATAGGAAACCACCCCCTTCTGAAATTCCACAGTTCAGAGTGGTCTTTAAAAGGGAAACTATTTGAATGCTTTTATTAGGCATAAGTATAAATACAGGCTTACACATGAAACTTCCCTTTTATGATAAATTCTCACATACTATGCCATCAAAAATTGCATCTTCAGATAAGAAACAGGTACATCTCTTATGGAAAAAGAATCTGTATTCTAGTTAGACAGCAGCCGTGGTTTGGCTANCTTTAGTCAGTTAGAAGAAGCCCCAGCTAAAAAGTAAAATTACAAAACAGAAACTTGGTTTGGTTTTACCTCAAACCAGGACAACAGCCAAGAACCTGGACCCCCCCCACAGGACAAAAATATATGTCTAATCATGTAAGTAAGCCTCTGACATCGTTATTTTCTTTGCAGAAACACATCATAACAGTCCTGCCACTTTCCTTATTCCTCACCTTCAAAAAATGGAAATTATATACAAATCACATTACTGCAAGGATCAGCTGTATTTTAGAAGTGCTATTATGGCTGCTATTGCCTGTTTTGACTATGCTTTGGAAGAAATTGGACTGCAAAATTAAAGTGCATTCTGAACAACCCAGAATCACTGAATTCATGAAGGGCAGCTGATTTAACCACCCTGTTCTGCACTGGGACTTTAGCAGATTTGTGGTTTCATTCCTTCAGACTCTTTTAAACATTTGTGTAATATGAAATGGCTTCAAAAATAATACCAGAAACCTTCTTTTCTCCCCTACTGTATGTGTATTTGTTAAGTCTGTTGGTATCATCAGTTTTCCCCTCAATCTGATTTTTCAAATAGCCATTTCTGCCTCGTCAATTCTTAAGATGTAAGTTTCAGCTGGGTTACCACTTATCATGCAGTGGACAAAAGCCGCAATGAAGAGGGCAGCACGCTACCTTTCAAGCTGCAGAGTTTGAGGTAAATGCTGCAGAAGAGGTTTTATTTGTCCACTTACACTAAGTGCTAATTGTCCGTGCACACTAATATTTTTTTTTTCTAAGTGGAAGAATCTTGCAGTATACACAGAGTGAAATTTATCTGATTTCCCATTTCAAGGAATTTTTTAATAGTCGTGAACTTAAAATCAATCCAAAAAAGTGAGACAGGTAGTTAAGACTGCTTCGCTGTTCAACTGACGTCCTTGTTTCTAACATGTATTTGATGAGGCATAAGCATCAGCAACTAAAATTTTCGGAGATGCTGCTATGTCCCTGTACTCACTAGAGAGATCAAGCCACTTGACTGCAGGCCATAACACATTTTGCTCAATATGTATACTCAATCTGCCTTTATTTGAACATAGTTATTTCAAAGTAACTGCACATCCTGGGGAACAAATCAGCAGTGACCCTCCAAAGGGTGATTTTAAGATTCATTTCGATTTAGACTCATTTAAGATTCATTTAGAACTTGGAATGAACTGTAAACTATTCACCTGAAAATTTTGTTCCAGTCGGGAAGAAGGGATTGTTACAGCAGGTTTACAGCACAAAAAAAATGTTTGCATTCAAAAGAAGGGGTAAGAAGAGAGGGGTGCTGACAGGATTCAAAGTGTTCCAGAAGAATCAGGCCTAAACATAAAGAAAAAGTAGTTCCTGAGTTTCCTTTACAACAAAAAGTGCTCTTACGTTACCATGTAGTAGCTGCCTAGGCTGTCTACAACAACAGTAGAATATTTATACTTCATCAAGATGCCCATTAAGAGAAAACAAAAATGTCAAGTTTGAATTTGTGAACTTTCCACACACTTGTTATTTTTCAGTCCATGATACACCAAGTTGTTGTTGGTAAACACAAACCTCAGTTTTGTTTAATGAGTTATTAAGAACACAACAAAGTAATATCAATCCAGTGTCTTCTAGTCTGACAAAATTCAGACCTTGTTATTCTTTGTAAAAGTTACTTTTACTATATATTTACACACACACAAATAAAACTAGCATTTATTCTCATATATATAGTGCCCTTCTTCTCCCCCAATTTAGGGCATAAGTAGTGAAATGCCAATGTATTTCACATCTAACATAAGAGCCAGGCTACAAAGATTTCTGTAAATGTCATCCCAAACAAGTATATTAAGCAAATCTCAAGAGATTAAGGAAAACACAAAACAGGAGAGGTAGACCCATCACTTCAAAACATCATCTTGCTTGCCTGAGGGCTTAGTTCACTGAAATGTTTGCTTTCACTGCAGAGCGCCCTACTCTCTTGAAGATAAAGTAAATGAACAGATGGAAGATCAAGAACATTATAACTTCCCAACATCACTGCTGGCTTTGCTAATTATTCAGTGAATGCCAGGTCTGATTCTCAGTTACGTGCATACAATACAATGCCATGGGTCAACAGACCATATATGGCAGAATAGAATATATTCCAATACTTCATTGGCACAAGTAAAAAGTCACCTAATAGAACATATGGAATAAAATACATTGTCAAAGACCATTAAACAACATAGATGCTGCACAGTGTCAAATCTGAGCCTGTGTGCTGTGGGAGTTTCTTAAAGACTCTGCAGCACAAGCAGGTTCTTCACAGCCTGTGTTTTCCTACCCCGGTATACACACATGTAACAGGCGATAGAGACAGTGACAAACCACAAGAAATATGCAAGGTGGACAGCTGTCCTCATCAAAAGGCGTTACAGCTTCCTATACTCAGTGTTTCTTCTTTTTTCAGTTAGCCCTTAAAGGAACAGCTCTTACAACTTTTTTTCTTCAGTCCTTAAGAGACTCTCATGAAAACGACTATCCCCCGCTTCTGCCAGAAGAAACTGCAGGGACTCAACAGCTCTTATGGTGGGAGTCCTGACTTTTCTCCTTGTATCCCAGGTTTTAAGTGACAGTTTGTTACAGAGTATTGCACTGAACTTGACAATCTAAGTGCAAGTTTTTGGTAAGTAAAAACTTACTTAGCCCAGGCCTTATATACTGAACATCATTAAATGTTTTCACCTTTAGTGCCTTATACAACAGTTCTACACAACCAGATCCGAGGTTACAAGAACCAGCTGCAGCTTGCTGAACTACTCACTTCCACATACCAGCTACCTTTCATTCTTCAATAAAATGCAGTTGCATTAGATGTGCTCTATAAAATTTGTTACTTTATATTTAATTTTAATGGCAAAGACACAGTATCCAGGAAATGTCATAAAACTTGTAAGAAAACCATCAAAGAATTTTACTTCTCCCCCTTCCAAGTTTTGGGGTACTCCTGCAAATACCATCCTCCAGTACACTACTGCCATACTACCATTCTCACTACACAGTATTTCTCAGCATTTAAAAAGCACTTTCTAAATACCATTTACAGTTGATAGGCGAAAGCAACAAATTCACAGAATCGGTGTTTATACTGAATACTTCTGAGGTCCCACAGAAACACTCTGCCCCTGCATCTCCCTGTGTTTCAATTAGGAGAAGTACCACCAAAACACCTAAGTCAAAATTTGTTTGCTCCCAAACCTTTTCAGTCTCATCTCTGCTGCTTCTAAATGTAATAGTCCCCACTGTTTCAAATATATTCTGCAAAAAAACTAAGATAAGCAACACTAAATGAGCACTGCAAGCAAACACAGAAGTATTTAATGTGGGTGCTACTGCAATGTGTGATGATTTAGCACAATATTACAGTGTTGCGGACATCAAGAAAAATGTTTACACTTCAACAAGTTAAAATCCTGAAAGAAATTTACCATCCCTGTAATTAGACCTGAAGTTTCAGGTTAAATTTATTCTGCTTTGAAGGTCTATGTAAAAATTAAGAGATTACTCAACAGCAGCCAACAAAAATATCCTAAGGCATCTTTTGTTTTTAACTCAACTTCTATGAGCCACACCTCTCACCATGCACTTTATCATCATTTGCAGGTATAGCAAAGCGAAACTAAATTCTTCTACTAATGTCATGCTGTCACCAAAAAAAAACCCAAACCAAGCAAACAACTTATGAATTACTTCCTACCACAATCTGTTATTACACATCTAGCTTCATCTGAAGGCAGCTGAAATTGCCACTAGTATTTAACCTCCAGTCTAACCATTACAAACAGACAACATAATTGTGTGCTTTCACATTTGCTAGAGCTAATGATGCTATCCTGATACTGCACATTAAACCAGACATATACTCACCATTAAAAAGATAGATCAGGCTTGCACAGTCAAATAAATTGAAGAAATTTCAGATCGTATTTGTTAGCTGCATAAATTCAACTCAAAGTTCTGTAGTATCTCTATTAACGGCATATGAATAGGCCAGATAATTTCAGATTAAAAAAACTGTACACAATGATTTTAGATTTAAGATCTTCCTTGAGCGCCTTCCAACCAAGGGGAAATCCCCTTGAGTTTTGCCAAGAGTTATGAACTGCATGACACTATAGTCCCCCCATCAACTTCCAAGGCCTCTCTGATCAGCCTGCCACAGGGATGCAGTGATAAATAGGTAGTATTCAGCCCAAGTAAGACCTGTGATAATGCCATCCATGGAAAAAGTTTTGAAGAGATTTTATCATAATCGCTGTGGTGTATATTTCTGAAATAAACCACTCCAGTGTTTTGGTAGTCTGTCTCAGGGCAAGGAAAGAAAATTAAATCAGTCTACAGTATCTCTCTTTTGAAAGGCAAATGTACAATCAAAGTTAGATTATGACCTGGCAATATATGATATTATTTAAAATAATGAAGTTAAGCGACTTAACTTCCAATACACAAACAATACAGATGCTACTTTTATTACTGCAATTCTCATTAAATGCCTTAATTTAATAAAAAGATGTTTGTTCCTAACCCTTTTTATTTTTTTCAAACAGAACATTTAATTACTCAAACACAACCTGATGCAAAAAGAATGAAACATGCAAAGCTACACTTTGTTGTATAATATCACATTGCAACTCAAGAGATAGGGCAGTCCTCCAAACACAGGTGACTTTCACAATTCATTTAAGTTAACCATAGACGCAAACCAGCCAGAGATTATGTACATGCATTAGTTCTTTATGGTAATATATTACATGCACCCTAGATGCTTATCTCCTAGCTATCTGTTATCTGCATCAACACTGCATTGATGTCTCTCCTCTGTCAGCTGTGTCCTGGGGCACATCTGCCCAGACCATCGTGCCACAAGACTGATTTAGGACACCAGCAAGACTGACATTGGGAAGACTGCTAGTAAGGGACAGAGGGGTCTTTGCCCACATAAAAGAAATGTCGGAAAGTATAGAAAAGGTGAGGCCAGGTAGAAGCTCTGTTCCAATCTTTGCATCAACCTGGGCAGGGCCTTCCCTTGCTCGCCCAAAGAGGCTCAGACCTCACCACTTGGGCTCCTACATGCGTCAGAGGAAGAGGCAAGAGGATGAGAAACCTATGCAGCAAACTAACAAAGGGAACACAACCAATGGCACAACACAAAAGGGTCCCATTTAAGGGATTAAGTTTCAATATTCTCCGGTCGCAGATCATCACTTCATACCAAACTTGGAACCACGATTCAAGTGGTGAGATGCAAAGGGGAATTCTGAATGACAAGTAGTCTGTGCAAGGCGTGTGGACAAACCGGGAGGAGTCAAGGCGAGTGCTAAAGGTAACTGCACTTAGTAATTGTGCAGATGTTCACGGCTGCTTACTAGTTAATGATTGACTTCCACATGAGGTCAAACGGCTGTTAAAAAATTATTTTTACATCACAGGTAAATAAATTCAAGCATAAAAAATATGAGGTAGGATACTCCTATGATGCACAACTGCTCTGGGGCTCCAAAGTCACATTCTGATCACAAATGCACTGAAACTACAGGGATCTTTCTTGAGCAGGTTCAAAGACCGAGTTCTGCAGTACACAAGTACTGTAGGGATCCTTACACAACTTTTCCTCTGGAAAAACTAGGGTAAAGAGGGTACCCTGCTCTCCGACAATCAGCTTGACATGTCAGCCTTCAGACGCATTTTCCACCCTGTAGAGTTACTGTCACCTCTGTGACATAAAGCACATGAAGCAGAAAGAACAGGTTCAAACACTGAAAAGACTTGTCAAAATAAACTCAGAGGTCAGTAACATGCAAGACATACTCTGTTTGGGCTTTAGTACATGGAGTTCAAAGAAATCCAGCTAAATCTAGAAACTGGAGACCCCAGAGACAGAGCAGACCATGGCTCTTTCCTTTCTAACACTCCTAACAGAATGAAAAACCTGCTAAGGTACATTGCTGAAACAATTTCCTTTCTTAGCGTTGCAAGGTACATTCATCTTACAACACAATGAGCCTTCCCACAGTAAACATATTATACTTTAAAACTGAGACAAGTGCATGTTAGAGAACCCACTTTACAACCGAGCCTATACAGAAAAGGAAAAAAGCGAGAGTACTAATGAGCAATGGAACCATTAGTTTAATGACTTACAGGATTGCTACTGGAAAGAGGAAGTTAATTGATCAGTTCAGCTGCTAACAGAAGGCAATAATCTCAATTTGGGAACCAGTAACTCTGAAGAGTGGTTCCAAATGTTTTTCTTCTTTTATCCTGAAGCTTTGTGTGCTCACTCTTGTCTAATTACAGCACAACAGGAAGGCCTGTGCTCACGTAATAATAACAACCTAGTCTAAGGTAAGGAGACATAAATGAGGGAAACACAGCCATCATTGCAGGTTGTACAGGCTGTAGGTGACTCGAAAGTATTGATTCACTGCTCAAAACCTCCAGTTTTGCTAGTTTGCTACAGCTAGTCAAATAACACAGGCAGTCCTAGGTGGGGCCTGTCTCCATTAATACTTCAGGCTCCAAAGAAAGTGTATGCAAACCACATGACAAAAGTCACACCTAAGTATACAACAACACAACAAAGCCTGGTATATTCGCTAGCACGATAGTAACCTAAGGAAAGAGAAACAACCTTGTAAACCTTAAACAAAGGCTTGGGACAGCCTTACAAAATAGCCAGTCTAGCTAGGCACTGGTATGTTTGTTGGGTGTTTCGCACAAGAACACCACAGTACACTGAGTCTGCTGTTTAACATATGCACACAATTAAAATATTTCTCCAGAGACAGGTCAAAATTACTTGCCCATGTTCTACATAATTCCAGACATAGAGCTTGTCACTGAGATAAGATTACAGTTTACTATACTCCAAGACTTTAATTAAAGTTTTGAGGGCTAACAAGTAGGACACTCCTACTGTTGGGAGTTTCTTTTTTTCAAATGCTGAAGCATAAGACTTTGAATGAAACATCCTTAAGAATAAATTTCAGACGTGAAGCAGTATATGAACCATCTTAACTTAAATATTTATAGTTATAAGCTATTCATTCTTTAGTCCTGGCTCTGAAAAACTGTATTTTTAAAAAAACCCAAACAAATGAAATGTTAGTTTAGCAATGAACATTTTAGCAGATATTCCTCACAAATGAAACAAAAGCAATTTGCCATACACATTGCCATTTAAGAGGTACTTCCGAATTACTATTGATTCTGATTATTTTATTGACGAGGTCTCAAACTCTTCCTTCTCAGAATCGGTATCACTAACTTTTCAAAAAACAGAATTTTAAAAGGTATCTTAAAATTATACAGATAATTACACATTATTTGTGTTTTAATTTTAGGTACTTCTAATATTTCATACTTGAATTCCATTATTTGCACACCAAGCAGTGATATTCTACATGCATTTTTCTGCCTAGAAAACAGATGTTAAACTGCCTCTTAGACAATGCTACCTCTGCTTTCTGCATACTCTCAGAACTACCATATTGACATGACTGAAGACTCAAGTAGTCCCAGCAGCACCACATCTCTGTACAGGATCACCCACACACATTTCAGAGAAATCTCTCAACTAGAGAAATGTGATCATGAAAGACTATGACCCGTACTCAGCCACATTCCCAGTAGTTTCAAATTATTTCTAGTGTAAAGACCAGCAAAAGCCCAAAGCAAAGGAAGGTTCCAATTTAGATTTCTATTGCCGCTCAGAAATACATACTAACGTTCTTTCCATTTGAAATACTATAGTGAACTGTGAATAGCTGGCAAAAGGTTTATAGTGTAAACAGAACCCGAAAACATTAAATGTACAAGTAACATTATTTAATGAGATGACTTGTTACATCATCATGTTTGTATTAAAACCAGAAGCTGTGGAGTCCCTTGAAAAGGTTTTCTGTTTCCTAGCCAAAAACCTCTTTGTAATACTTCCCTTGTTTCTGTGTTGAACAAAGTGACTGAACTTGGTGGGACACCTTTCTTCCCTCCCAGGACGTTCTACTATCACTCTGAATGTGAAAGGTTCTTTTCCTCAAAGCATGTGCAAAGTTGAGCGGGGAGTAAAGGGCTGAAGTACCAGCCTGTCAAAGACTTCTGTGTGTGCCTGCCTTCACACACTGTGATATACCTTATATAATTATCCATACTGACTTCCATATCTCTCAAAATCAAGCAAAACCACCAGTTTTGGCAGAATCTGGGTACTCACGTTTGACTTAAGGGTGTGCTCCTCCACACAAGGTAAGCCATGTGCCTTCTTCTTCCCAGACTATTTATACAGAGCTCTGAGGGGTCGTATACAAGACCCCTCAGAGCTACAGAAATACTGCTCTATCGCACTGCAGCCTGGACGGCTAAGTAAGAGGCAATCCCCACACCACAGAAATCAGGACCACCCCGCCTACTGTCTCAACAGACTCACGTAAAATATATCACAAAGAAGAACACAGGAGATTCTAATCAGTGTCTGCAAGTGTGGATCTGCTGATTATGCTTTGCAGTATGAAGAGGGTAAAAGTGCAGTGATCTTTACCTTGACTCATAAGCCAAAAGACTTCACTGCCTGACAACCTCTCCATCAGCCAAGAAGTTAAATTTTCACCCCTCCATCCTCAGATAAACCTCTCCTAATGTGGTTAGCAGACACACGTGAGAAAAAAGGCTGAACAGGATTATTTATTGCCTTAGCAATACTTTTTTAGAATTATGCACACAAAATACTTGTACATTCAAACAAACCAGTACACAAGCCCTCTCAAATTTGTTAGGCATCAGAATGAGAAGCGCACGCTAAAGACAAAAGTTTGTGACACATCTGACACATCCTTACTGGAGGTCTGCATGTCAAACTCGACACTGAAGTAACTTTAAGTAATAAAGTGATCCAAAAAACTTAACTCAGATAGCACTACTGAAAAAAAACTTCAGTGTTCTTACCTGAGATGGTTTTGGTTCTTTCCCAGAGGTTAAAAAAACCTCTCTGTCCTACTGTTATCGATGACTGGCAGACAAGACAACTGCATACCACTGCACATGCACACCTTCCTACCAAGAAGGAAGCACCAACAAGCCATGTAGTGCTAACTGACACACTGTAAACCTGGGCATGGTCTCATAGAAACACTGCATTACTCTCAGGCAAAAAGCCTTCACTCCTGACACATCGAAGCTGAGACTTCAATTAGGTACAAAGGGAAAGAACATCTGCAGAACTTTTTAAGGTAGAAAGTTAGCTTAGCAATATCCAAGGAATCCCAGAATCTTTCCCTTTATTTCAATCACCTCCTGAAGATTTTCATATATAGCTGTAATACAAAGTGCATGAATTTCTAAACTCCTTTTTAATAATCCTACTACTTTACAGCTTGGGTTAGGAACGGTACTTAGCCATGAAGACTGCTCTCTTAACCCAAAAGAAATATTTTCATTAATCTTCTAACTGGAGATAGGCAGCAGTGGCAGCTGCAATGGATTTTTACCTTATCCAAATAAAAACTTGGCTGCTCCCCATTTCTCTGGGTCTTGAGTGCTTAGGATGGTTTATCAAGAACTGAGTTTGCTGGGGGAAAAATGAGCAAACAAAGAAAACACACTTCCCAAATTTTCTAAGACCAGAAATTACAAACTGTCCTCCAAATCAGTAAGCTTAAAAAAGTATATAAATTAAGACCACTTAACACACAGCCTGTGGCCCTACGGTTGTCTCAACAATCATCAGTAATGAGCAAACCACAGTATGAGCATGCTATCTCATGCAGTTAATCCGCTTCATGAAGTGAAAAAAAATCGTTAGATTTGGGGAAGAAAGAACAGTTTGTAATGAATCCAAGAGGAAAAGCTTATCAGTTCTCGTGGTCTTGTGGCTAATAGCAGGAGACTTCCCAAGAGTTTACATAACTAAATGGCAGTGCCATTCCAGCACTCGGAAACCTTTCTACACATGCCAATCAGCAAGAGCAGCAAACTAACACAGGACAGAGCCAGCACAGGCTACCAGCCCAGTGGTGGCTCCCACCAGCTTGCCACCTCAGGTATCTCCCGGTTCCGCCAGCTGCTGCTGGTGGGAGTAGCTACGCTGAGACCAGGGCAGCGACAGGCATACCCCTGCTACAATTAAGATATCATTTAGGTGCATGGATGTATCCTCTGGTATTTAGCTGACTCACACTGGTACCCAGGCCAAGAACTTCTCATGAAAACAAACTCAGCAGGAGAAAAAAGCAAATTACTTTCCCAGATAGAGAGGGACTGGAAGTTATGGGTACAAAACAGCCCAAGGAGAATCCAGCCTGTTCCCTCCCCTTGCAGACACAGGTCTGCCCATAGGCTTTGCTGCATGATAGCTCATGGAAACAAGAGAAAAAACCCTGATGGGCACAGAAAGTAAGATTTGGGCTACGATGCAGACTGGGGATGTGGTGGGGGCAACAGCTGTTGCAACCAAGTAAGAAGTTTCTCTCTCTTGAGTATATTACAGGAACACCGACAGCAATCTCACACACATTCTCAAGAGCAAAAGAAGGTTAACAGGTCTCACTCTACTAATTCAACTTCTCTTCCACCTCTTCGCTGCCATTTACACACCCCACAACTCCAAAAATGGTCATACTAGCAAAGTGCATCAGTGAAAGGGTCAGTTGAAAAACAGCTGCTCTCCACGCTGACTTCTTTTGTTCTTGCAAATTTCTTCTTAACCCAGATCAGTTCAGTGATCCAATACTATCACAAAGCCTCACCAAGAGCTGTGCAATCACAACCAAAAAAGTGGCAAACCACCATAACAGTTGTAGTACTTTCAAGTCACCTTTAGTGCTAAAGGCAACATCCCATTAAACTGCAATGCTCATCAAGCTATAAACTTAAATGCTAGCAGTTCCCTTCAGTTCAAATGGCACAGCTACGCCACTGGATATTACAAGATTTAATAACTGCATTTGTAAATTACAGCAATATTTCTACTATTGAGTGGTATTCAATTTTTTAAGTATTTGTGTAATCAAACCATCGTTGTATTTGTGTCCATTATACTTAATGGAGAGAGGATAAAAATCATCTTATTAACACTGGGACATGAGCTGCAGGCACACACTTCTCACACAGCATGGGATGAATCTTTCAGCCTCTGTGTCTCAGCTCCAGGCTGCGTAACATGGGTGTTCCCTGGAGCCAAAGAGACATTTTAAAAGGTGTAGCACTTAACAGAATTTGAAATACTGCAGTAACAAGGATCACATAAAAAACAGCGCATATCAAACACAGGAGGCTGGCCATGTACGCAGTCACAGAAGACGTGAATCTCGAGACATCATCCATCACCTGCTTTACTAGACAGAAGTGTCCTATGACTGTGCATGTTCACAGCAGCACACAAAGTTTTACAACTAACTTACTTCTTGATTGTGATGCAGATCATAGCCATGATGTACTGAAGAAACTAATGCTAGCTTACTATTACTTTTAATTTTTAAAAATCTTGTATTTCATAGTACAAAACACAAGCACATCTGGACAACGGTGATGGTGAAAATATACTTGCAACACCTACAACTTCCCCCCTACTTTGCTGATCACAAATAAAGCAACTAGTTCTACAGTGAGGAGGAAATAAGAGTAAAATGGTAGATATTGTACCTCGCAACAGGCTGATAAGGTTTTCTAGTACACAACTGGAGAACGAAGAGGGAAGGTAAAAGATGGGATTTCCAGCTCACTGAGGGAGAACTTGAAGTTTCATCTTCACATAAAGGAGAAAAAGCTCTTTCTGGACTGTACAAATGTGAAGAATAAGACAAGACGCATGACCTCATAACCGCAGCAGGAATCTGCGATGACACATCAGACTCTTGATCTATTTAGGGAAAATAAAATTTAGAATATCAGTGGTGTGAGTCCACAACAAGCAGGTACAGTACAAATTGTATTCAAACACAAATTACACCTAAAAGATGAAGAATGGTCCAAGCTGTACCTAACACTGGATGGCAGGGAAGACATAAGGACCCTCTTCCCAATCCCTGCCTAGCACTGTCAGTAACACTTTAATTTAGAAAAGCATTTCATTGCATTTAACTTGTGCGAAGTTTGCTATTCAGTTCTAAGCAATATGGGGTTTTGAACACTACGACATATACCAAACTGCTCACCTATATGCTTCTAAATGCACATTTTATTTCACCTGACTAGTGAAGTTTGCTTTTTATCTTCCACAGTTTATAAATTTCAACTATAGCACTATACAATTACCAACACTAACCACACGGCAACACCAACAAGTATACATTCTGCAATCATAGTGTAAGACAAAGGCTTATACTGGCTGGCAGCAATTGTTAGCACAGCACCATAACCTGCAGGGTGCTGAAAACTGCACAGAAGCTGTGCCAGCTCTTATCTCCCCTTNCGGGGGGGGGGGGCAGAAGGGGAGGCAGTGCCTTATGAAAAGCTGCCCAGGTCGTAAGGAAAGGCTGTTGCCAGCTTCTATCCTAAAGTAGCCAAGAACACCAACAAACTCTAAGTGCCTTGGTTACACTGAGCATAAACACATGGAGCAGGCACTGTACACATGGAGCTGCCAGAATCAGTGAGCGTGTTTTCAGCACTGTATGGACCACATTATGTGACACACAGAGAAAGTATTTTTTATAGTTTCTAGACCATTCTTTTGGTGTTAAAAGTGAAAAAAGAAAACCCTTAGCTACCTACAGGCTAGATAAGAAACCAAGCTTGGAAAAAAAAAATAAATCACCATTATTCCACAAACAGACACTACTACAGCGAACCATATAAGCATATGATTATTTTTAGGTACGTGTTTCAATTCTCCTGATACCAAGAAGACCTAAATACATAACTAAAGATTATAAACGGCCCTCAACTAGCACCAGCAGAACTCAGTGAAAGAAAACTCCTGCTGTTTTTAATGGTTTGAGGATCAACTCCTAAACTTAGAACATGATTTTCCACTCTCTGCTTTATCTAATTGGGGGAGGGGAAAAATCCAGGCGAAGATGAAATACACTAAAATAAGAAAAATGAAGAGGAATGTTTTTACAATCATGTTTTATTTCTCCCTCAATATATTAACTACCAGAAACTGACTTTTAAAAGAAAAAATAAAAAAAAGTGTGTTCAGTTTTGGTTTTTGGGAATCAATTCTGAGATGGCTACAAGGCAAAAACGTACATTAAGGATAGGAGAAAGTATCTGGGTGGAGGAAGAGATGTGACAAATTAAGAATTATTTATGTTTTTCAGGTTCTGGAAAAGTCAGAGTAACAACTACGTTAGGCATTCATCAGACTATGTATTCTCTGCTTTGAAGATCAAAGAATTTTGAGGGACCATTTAATGAACTTTATTAAAAAGTATCTCTACCATAATAAACCATGGGATAAACTTCCTATAAATTCACATTGAGATATAAAAAAACCCCAGTGGGTGCTACAATACACATTCGCTAATTCCCAAACGGCCAGTGCTCCTTATGTTGGGTTCCTTTTAAGAAGAGTTTCTGTGGTTTTAATTTTGATCCGAGCCCTCCTCCACCTTACATTATCCAAATGTTAGCTCAAAACATTTACATAAATACATAACTCCCTCACAAAACAGGAGGAACAAAACCACTGCTTCTTCACCTTAAGCAATATCCTTTCAGAAGCAACATGAAACAAGTATATTTACATTTCCTTTGGGAGAGCTAACATAACATCCTCACAAAGTTCTCCTGAAGCAACAGCACCTACCATAGCGCCGTTTTAAAGCAGCAGCAGCATTAAAAAGGAAAAGAGGGGGGGACGGGACAGGACATGGACCTCTGATCACCGAAGCGCTGTATTGGAAACATCGCTGCTTCAGCAAAGCCACTCCATGGTACTGCGGGGTAACTTCACTATTTAAAGAGCATCCTGCCGTCGGGCGCTATTCAGCGAAACCAGCACCTTGGGCAGAAACGCCCCAGCCCTCCCCAGCCCCCTCAGTGGCGCGGAGTGGCCCCGCGGCAGGCGGCCGGACGCCGCGGGGATGGGCTCCTACCGCCGCCGAGTCCCATCCTGCGGCAGGCAGCGCCGAGGGCACGCAGGAACCGACCCCTCACACGCTGCTGGGGCGGGGGGTGGTGGTGGTGGTGGTTTTTTTTCCCTTAAAAAGCTACAGTCGCACAATTAAGAGACTTAAAAGAAGTTCACAGAGAAATCCCCGTCCCAAACCAAAGAAACTCAGG
>VXBO01008825.1:61040-90715 GCA_013400135.1 Rhinoptilus africanus | reverse complement strand
CCTCGCCTCCGAGCCGCGGAGAGGCTGCCGGGAGCCGCCATTTTCTCGGCGTGCGCCGGCTGTGGAGCGGAGCGTGTGGCCGGTGCCGGTGAGGAGGGGGGCGCGGCGCGGCGCGTTGAGTTGTCAGGTGGGTGTGACCGCGGCCGTCGGTACCCCGGGGCAGGGGGTGGGACGCGCTCCCCGGCTGCCCGCTCTGGCGGCTCTCGCTGCCCTGGGCAGCTCGGCGGGGCTCCCCGCGCGGGGCAGGGGGCTCGGTCCCTCCGCGCTGCCCGGGGCCTTCCCGCCCCTCAGGCAGACGGCGCCGGGGGCTGGCGGGGGCGCCGCTGCCGCGGCCGTGCTATGGGGGGCGTTGTCATGGGAGCGGGATGCGCCCCCTCCGCCGTGAGCTGCCGGTGCGGCCGGGCCCGGCCCGCCCCCCAGGTCAGGCTGAGCCCCGTCCCGGAGCGCCGTGGGCGGGTCTGCCATCCCGGCGGCTTGGAGGTCCGCAGGAGGCTTTCCTCTGAACAGAACGCTTCAGGTTGTGCTCGCCTTACGGCAATAGAAGAAGAATTTGCTATGCTAATACCTGGGTTTGCGGTCAATCTTTGGTTCTTCTGACATATTTGAATATTGTCTCGTCTCCCCTCTGCCCGCTCTTTCTTTTTTCTTTTTTCTTTAATATACCCATCGCTTCCTAGAATGCCCTTTCTGCTTCTACTTAATAAAAGTACAGTTTGTTCAGGTTTTCTACGGTAAGAATTCGGTAGTTATTAAGAATTCTGTAGGAAGAAGTTCACTCGGATCATATGCTTTTTTCAGCTGTAATTGAGACTTCAGTTCCAGCAGTTCTCTTTTACACAATGCCTGGGTGTGTGTATGCTGGTCGATTTCTGTTTAACTGTTAGTATATTTCTGTTTCTGCACCATGGTCTCTCTGATGCTTCTGTCTTGCCCGATAGAAGCCCTATAAATGGGTGTAAAAGCTACTTCTAGTCTTGGTAATTTCTGTCCCTTTTAATTGTTACTAATTTATATATGCTAAAAATATTAATTTGATCTTGAAACTGCTTTTAGATACTTTTGCAGAACTGCTTAATTATCTCTTCATTGCTTCAATCTTTAGTTGCAATTTTAGTACTTCATACAGCTAAGTAGGAAGATTTTGTTTCTTAAATGAACATTTAGAAACTACAAGATCTCACAGTAGACCAATTTGAAGGAAAAGTAACCAACTGGGGGAAAAATATTAGTTTTTTTGTCAAAACCTTTTTTTTTCAATGTAATACTTTAACAAAGAGCAGTAGGATATACATTTACTTAATCTACACTTTGTTTATCATGAAATATATCACAGCATAACAGAGGAGACAACAGTGAAGTATTTTCTCTAAGAAAGCAAGTTTTCCTCTGATGAATTTGTTGATTAAACTTTTATTTGGATATTTTTCCTTTTCCTAAGTGCTTCATTTTGTTATCTACTTGATTGCTTTGACATTTTCTTTGAGGCCCTTTAGAGAACACCCAACTTTCTGCAGAAAACTTGGCACCTACAGCATTGGCCAAGGGCAAAGGAAGAAGTTAATGATTGTTCTGTACCTCCTCTGACCTCGCCCTTTGTAACATGCAGCAAAAGTGAAAGAATTCTGATGGGGGTGGTTGTTTGGTTGTGGTGGGTTTTTTTGACTGCTCCCACTGATACAAGGCAGACTTGCATTTGTTACTGCAACAGTAAGAAAATGTGTGTTCATATTTTGGTTTTTGAAGTATGAAGATGGATTTAATTTCAGGTTCCTCTGTACCTGTGATAGTGCTTCTACTTCTGTTGCTGTCCTGACAGGGTGGGTGACACAGCTGCAGGGAACTGAAGAGTTTCAGCAAATCCAATTTATAATCAGATGCAGAATTTCCTAGGAGAGAGGAGAGAAGGCTGGATTATTGTGTTTTATTCTGTGTGCTGCTACAGTCTTTCTCCTTTTTGCTGCCCTCTAGTTGTTAATTCCAGGACTTGGTTTTGTCCTATTTGGATCTTCTGGAGTCTCCTCAGTATTTTGTCCCTTGCTAGTTTCAGTAAAACATCTGGATTTCAGACTTTCCCTGATTTCAGACTCTTTAAACTTCAGTATATATTTTATTTGGATTTCTTGTCCAAAGCATAGAATTTTTTTTAATTTTTTTTTTAATCCTAGTTTTGGAGTTGTGCCTTTGTAAACTATGCTTAAGGTTATGTGAAAAGGAAATTTTTTAACCATTGTTTTTTCTACCAATTGGAATGTAAATATTGGAGTTTGTTCTAAAGATTGGTGGAAAATAGAGATGAAACAAGTATCTGCTTTGATTAATGTATTACTAAACTTGGTCTGATTAGATACTAATTTTTTAGGGAAAAAAACTATTGTAAGTACCCTTTGCAAATTTTTTTTTGCAGGAGTTAACAGCATACAGTCTTTTATTGCTTTTTATTTTTCATAGCATGTGATCTGTCTTGTGGAGTTCTAATGCAAAATATTCTGAACGTGATAATTGAAAGTCAGGCTCCAGAAATAGCAAGATTTTTGAACATGAAAAGGTGAATGCTGAAAATATGTTAAGACTGAGGAAGGCATGCTGCAGAACTTAAATTGGATTGTCCTTCAGGACCTGGAATGCTAGAATATTATATGGTGATAATTCATAATAGCTCTAACTATGCCACAGAATATTTGCTCTTGCCTTTTCTCTCCTTGATTAGTTATTAAGCTGACACCATCAGTAAGACTTTTAGCCTCCCATATGGTGCTGTATTTTTGAGAGGGTGAGGAAGGGACAGAAGTTCATTTCATGAGAGGGATTCTACGCATCTAAATCTGGGAGCATTTCCTTTTCTAGAAATGGAAATGGTAATACTGTAAGTGTATAACTGAAAATTGTTACAAGAGAACCTGTGTGCCTTCTGTGTTAATTTTGGACTTGATGACTATCCAAAATCTTTACTAGAGAGCAGGTTCTATTTTAGAAATCGCTTAATAGGATCGTGTTGAAGTTGAGAAGCCAGTCTCCGTGAACAATGTTACTCCTATCATGTAAAACATAAAATGAACCTCTGCATATTTTGCAGTTCATTGCCCTTCCCCTTCTATGTTTTGGTGAGTTTCTTATTAAATAGAAAGGCAAACAGAGTGTTTTCAACAGGTGTAACTTTCATATTTCACTTTTGGTGCAATATTATAGTTAGAAGTTATCTCCAAGTCATCCCAATTTCCTGACAAATTAAAAACTAGAATATAGAGGATAATTCAAGAGAGATTTTAAAGTTTACATGATGATGAGTTGTGTGTATATATATATAAACCAGTAAAAATATATATACAAATTCACCTCATTCTTTAATGACAAAACATTCATGCTAGTGATACCAGAAAGTATCATGATGCTGCTTCTACATAAAGCTGCAGATAAATGAATTTTAATAATGAACTAAGAGGCACTGGGATGGTCAGGAGTATTAGCTGGCTGGAAGCAAACACCCTTACCAGTGGGTGAGGCAGGAGGAGATGGGCTTTCTGTACTTATCTGGTTTACTCTTATACTTTATAATCATAGATTTAAACTTTTTTTTTTATTTATTTAGCTCATCCTCTTCATAATTAACAAAAGTAGCTTGTCATTTCTACTTTTAGGAGGGTATGAACTGCATAGCTTGCATATCCCCCAAAATATATTGGTACGCGTTATGGATGGAAGTGTGCTTCAAGTTGTATTAAATACAACTTCCAAGATGTTTTCCATTAGAGGGAAAAGTTCTGGAAGTTTAGTCTGTCATCTGTAGGCAATTAATTTCAGTGGCAGCAGCTGTCGGAACTAAACCTTTGCTTTAGATAGGTTTTCCTGTGTCCAAATTAAAAATGCCAACATCTCTCTTACACTTTGCTCTCTGCTAAACACTTGGCAAGGTTTGGTACAGCTAAAATGGTTTTCTCCAGACCTTTAGTCTTCCTTCTTTCTTGGTCACTTTGAAAAACACTGATTTAGGCATTCATTAATGGCTGTAATTATGTTTGACTTTTGACATCTCTGTAGGACCATGTGTTTAGGCTATAGGATGCCAGCTTTTTCTAGGGCAGCTTGTATTTACCCTTTCCTTCTCATACATACAGCTAAAACTCTTCTGAAGACATTTATCTTGCAAGTTCACAAAAACAATTTATTTTTCTTCTCTGCCCTTGACAGATGCAAATTTGTTTTACCTACTGAGAGCACTGCCGTGAATCCATTCTTCCCGTTTATTGCTCTATTCGATACTCATATGACTTAAGAAAAATACAATATGAAAATCATTCTCAAAATGGTATGTTTCTATTGGCATCATTATATTTATTTCTAAGATGCAAAGAGTGTAAAAGTTTTTGTGACTGTAGTCAAGAATTAGGAGGATCTAACAGCCTGGTATAACCTTGAGCAGCTGACTGAGCTTCCCATCAGGGTTTATCATCATAGGAAGTAAGTAGAACCTGTTTGAAAAACAGACAGATGAAGCTGAGCTGATGGATTTATGTAAGCTTTGGCTCTGAATCAAAAGGCAGCGTGTAGATACATACCCTCTTTATAAAATAAAAAAATATTTATAAGCTGAATTTTTTTAAAAGGGCTATTGATACTTAGGTGTAACTATGCTAAGATTTGTAAACGCTGTTTAAACAAATCCTATGCCTCTTGTGGTTTTAATCTTTAAAAGTACGCTTTCAGTTAGCAGCGTGCACCTTCCTTGATCTAATTGCAGCTGAGCAGGCACAAAGTGAAATTCAGTGAAGTGACATATGCATAATCTGCATGTCAGCTGGTACAGTATGTTCTGTTTGATATTTACTTGGTCCACTACTCTTACATCTCAAAATTCAGTCAACAATATACACTAACATTGCACTCATAGTCGGCGTGTCAAGCAGTAGAAGCTCCATGTTTATGTACCCTTTGGTCAGGAACATGAGACTGTGCAAGAAGGTTTCTGACTTGCAGGTTACTGCCATGCCTGTCATGGAAGAATTAAAAATAACTCCTTATAATGCCAGTCTGTTTTAGGATTAAGGATGGAATAAGTACTTTCTAAAAAAAATACTTAAAAGAGAAAAGTGGGTTCTGTACTTTTCCTTTGAAGCGTTTTAGCTCTAAGTATTGCAATGATGATGTATTTCTGCATAAAATCACACCTTTTAATATTTTTAAACCTGAATTGAACATGTTTGGTTTGCAAAACTACAGTGTACAGTTTTGCATTTTGAATAAGTTAACATTTTTGCTGTGGATTTTTGTCTTTATTTTTTCTTCTGAAACATAATCGATAGACTATAAATCGGTACTTTATCTTGAAAGTGGGAGGTGTCTTCTGACAAATACCTTCAGATATTTAAAAGCAGGATTAAACTTGGCTCAGCGCCTCGAAGTCTTTCGGGCTAAAAGAGGCTTTGTTTACTTACTACATATATAAGATGATATTTAATGCTTCAATAATAGTTTAAAAATCTCCGGATTTTAAAAAGTGAAGATGCCCTTTAACGTTTCTGGACCTTCTACTTAACTAAATCTGTGCAGAAAGGCTTAATTAACTTGCGTGCATAAAGTATACTCTCTCGGAGTATACTTGGCTTTGCTGCTGGTATGTATCATAAAGTCTTGTGTACGTGTCTTAGTTGTCTGCTTTTTATGAATTGATGTTTCTCAGCCATAAATCATTCAGAAATTTACCTTCAGTTATTTTTCTGCTGCAGTTAATGTTTGTTCGAGTGAGTGCTCTTATGGTGCAGGATATTGTTTGAAACCATTAATCCAGTTAGTTGGAGTAAGCCAACTGTTAAAATACCTGTGTAGAAATACTATTCCTAAGCTAGTTTTAATGTTTTGCTTTGTGAACAGTTTCTTTTACTAGTTGTTTGAAATAGAAATAATTGAACTTGATGTTGCATTTAAAGTAGTACTAATGTTGTATTTAAATCAGTACTTACACAAGAAGAGCTTTCATCAATGCTTAATAAATACATTTATGTCTCTTTCTCTTAGATAAAATCATACTGAAATGTAAAGCAATTATGTTTAGAGGGGCTGTCCTAAGGAAAGGGCTTCATAACCTGGATGGAGTGTTGTTAAAGCTAGCAGATACCTGTGAGGGATTTGTCCGGCTTCTGTCCTTGCAGTATTGAGACATGGTTATGAGAGACTTCTAAAATGATGGTTGAATCTTTCTGCTCCAAAGGATTAAGATTCAATAAAGTGCTTGGCATAATTTGAAACAGTTGCTTCATATTAAAGAATTAATCCGTGGTGATTGGACCTTCTGTCTTTTCTTTTTTTGTTCTTCACGCTGTTTTGACTGTGAGGATTGAGGTAGATAGCTTTTCTCCAGAGAATCCAAATGTGATAGATATTTTGATTATTGCCACGCATGTTAAGGACATGATTTTATTTTTTTTTTATTCACTGCATTAACAGAAGGAGTATGGAAGTATTCATAGCACTGTAGAAAAAACTGTTTGAAAGAATAAAGCTGCTAATCTCAATGTTGTAAGTGATGAATGAATTATGTATAGATTTCTTTTTAGTTTTATCCTAACGCTTACTTTCAATTATATTTTTCCTCAATTGTTAGAACTTCCAGTACAGTATGTACGGGGTTTTTTTTTTTCCTGCTTCAGATACCACTGTTATATCTGGCTGAAAGGCATTATTCTGTGATTTCCATTGCAGTTGAGGGTGGCACGAATACTGGATTTTAGGTAGCTCTGTTAATTTATTTTTGCCTAGCATCCACAGTTATTATAAGTAATCATAAAATTGAAAAAGAACATCTCCGTTAATGGAATGTCATCTTCATCCTGATTTCTAATATTTCAGTTTAGTCTTTGATCCTCTTCTTTCCCTCTTTGTGTCTTTGCTCAAATGTTTCCTTCTCAGTTCCTTACTGTCATTAAAACATACACGCATCTTTTCAGGAAACACCAAGAGGATCAACAGAGTAAGCGGAATACAACTTAGTGCAAGCTGGTTTAAGTAATAGTTTAAAGCTCATTCTGTTAATCCTGTTAGGAAAGTCTGTCATATATGAGACTCACCACCTACGTGATACCTTGAGTTTTGTAGTGTTTATTTTTAAAGGTGAGAAGTAATTTTAGGAGAAGAGGAGAAAATGCCCAATTAAATGTTACATGTTTATAGACACTCTGAAAACAGTCTGCTTCAGAAGAACTGGGGTCTTTGAATGAAATGATCTAAAAAGTAGATCTGGTATACATTAATCTATTTTTTTATTCTTTATGGATATGATACTGCTGTATCAGTCTTCATTTTAAGAATGGCGTATTTTAAGATGAGTTTTGATAACGGAGCAGTTACGTGGTGCTTAAAACAGAACTTGTAGGTAGTTTATGAGAAGTGGGGGCATAATTAATTCTGCCTCCTTAATGGTTTTTAACTTAATTTGTCATAGTCATCATTATAGTACATGGTCACCCCATTCAGCATAAGTAACAAAAAGGGCAAACCAAGAGTGATCTTTGTGTCTTCAGTAAATTCTTGAGATCTGTTAGGCTTGAACCTTGGTCTGTCTCTACCCCTGATTTCACTGTGGACAGGGAAGGCAAATTACAGAGAAGAGCTGAGTAGATCGTCTCTGATTTGCCATGGTTATTTTGTATGCAACAGATCAAAAGGAGATGTAGAAGCTCTATTCTGATTTTAAAGTAAATATAAACAAACAAAAAAATTAATATGTAAAAATTTAAATAGGACGACTTGGTTTTTCACTGTTTCTGAACTTATAGAGAAATAAGTAAAATAGAAATAAAGGTATATTACTATTCATACATTGAAAGCATATACATTTGTTTTGTTTTTTCAGTGGGCATTTTGAAAAGGAGTCTCTGGAAGATGTGTGGTAGGCTTTGTTTGCTTTCTTCTAGAAAGTCTTTTAGGCATGCAGGTAAGAAAATTAGGATGCAGGTAACAGTATTTGAGTAATACAAAGTATTTTATGAATGCAGTGTCGTAGGAATGATAGATCCATAAAGTTACCTGAGATTTTTACAGAAACAGTCCTAGAGGATTTTAAATAAGATTTTTAAAGGAAACAAATGTGAACTTTTAAACTTTTTTATAAAAATTAATTGTTTTAAACATATGTATATGTATTTAAAAAAAATGTGACAGCTTTCATGTTATTACACTGATTCTACTCATACTACTACATGATTCATATTACTATTACCGATTTAATTTTTTTTTGCCCTTCAAAGTCAAAACAAGCATATAGGTCAGCTTTGTAGGTCACTCCATGCAATTTATTCAGAAGCTATTTTTGAAAAGCTATTTTTAAAAACCACAGTATAATTTCTAGTATCATTACGTTAGTCACGAACTGACTTAGAGAAGGAATTAAAGGTGGTGCTCAGAAGTAGTCTTGTGTCCATGATTACACGAAGCAAGCATGCGGTGTCTCACGTCATGTTTTCTCAACCTGCTTATAGGTTAATTATCTTTGTGATTTTGGTAAAGGTGCAATGATCCTGCAATGCATAGTCATTTTAATTTTCCTCTCCCTCTTCTGAACTTTTAAAAAGGTTTTGTCTATCCTGTAGAAGCTCAATCTGCTATTATATAAGCAATTATTATAACATCTGCATTGACCTCATAGAAAATATAATCAATACTAATGCACATGTTGAAAAAGGAGCATGTTGATGAAGCTAAATTTTTGTCTGATCGCCTGCCTTAAAAAGGTGAGGGCTGGAAATCGATACATTTCAGGATCCATATAGAAAATGAGGGAGGACGCTTGTTCAAATAAATATGTTGTCTATTCTTCCTTATATGCCTTTATTTTTGCCAATTGCTGAATTATTATTGCTTTGTGCTAAGAAGTCCATTTGGGCAGTTTTATAATAATTTAATTTACCACTTCATAAAGGAGTAAGGTTGGGATGTGTATCAGCAGTAGCCTGTGTTTTGCTCAAGACTATCTAACTCAATAATGTCACTGCACTTGTCAGGACAATGGATGAAATTTTACTGTTCCCTCACTTCATCCCTCTTGGGATGAACGCGATGACTGTGTTGGTGTGTGGTTCTTGCACAGGACCTGCGGGAACCAAGTTGTTTTCTTTCGTCCCTGTGAAAGAAGGGGTTGTCTGAGTGCTCTTAGCAGCCTTCTGGCACAGAAGGGTGCAGGGCAGGACTAGCAGTTGGTACCCACCCTGGGAAAGTGTAGGCAGGAATAGGAATGTGGGACAGGTGGTAAGGAGAATGACATTCCTGAAGGGAGGAAAAGCTGAGGTGATGGCAGAGGCGCAGGAACTTTTGATAGAGGGTGTAGGCAGGGCATGGGAAAGTGGAAGCAATGTGCTGAGCATGAACGCTGGTGCTGGGTAGTCTGAGACACTGATCTAAAAAGCAGAGCACAGCATTTTGGTAAGATACCCCAGTGAAACATCTGATAGTTTATTTCATGAGATATTTTGCTAAAAGGAAAACTGAGTCATATGTCTTTACAATACAACACGATTCCAAACTTTTTTTTTCTTTTTGATAATGATTTTACCAGTTGTTGCCTATCTGTAATGGGTTTGGTGGTCATGGCCTTAATATGGGGGAAAATAAAGATAGTTGTATTTCAGAACTGGGCTATAAAATCTTGCAGTTGTGTTCTGGTTTAGATCAGTATTTTAAATTCAATAACCTTGTATTTCAGGTTCCGAAGCCTTTTGGCAGAGTTTTGTGCTGAGCTTTTGTTTAGTATTTTGTTGATTTCATTCTTCCCATGCTTGTTAAGAAGTAGAATGTGCTTTTAAAGCTCTAAGTGTACAAACCTGTGAGTTTTCCAGGTAAATTTTTGTTGGCTGATAAAACTTCATGATCTTTCTGCCTTTCTTTATGGCTGTTTTTATTTTATTATGTTTTGGTGTTTGCCTCTGCGTGGCACAGGAAGCAGGCAAGGGTGAGATGTGAGGGAAGTGGAAGAAGCATTATTTTAGTACGTAAAGGGTAGCTAGTTTAATTTAGCCAGTTTCCAGGCTTGCATATGGGTATGGTCTGTTCTTCTGTCTGTGAAATTAAAACATTTATTCTTTGTTTAGGAAATCTGAAGGGAGAGCCCTATTTATGAAGAGATGACGTGTAATGGTCCAGATAACTCAGAAGCTTGTGCCTCTCCAGACACTGACTATGACCAGGAATGGGCACAGGAACACTACCGACTGGGAACTTTTGTTGAATTTCCACTTGACTGTCCAGTTTCGGCATTAGCATTAGCACGAGCTGGCTTTGTTTATACTGGAGACGGTGACAAAGTGAAGTGCTTCAGTTGCCATAAAACCATTGAAGGATGGGCACTGGGGGACTCTGCAGTTGAGAGACACAAAAACCTTTCCCCAAATTGCAAATTTATTACTGAATCTACTTTTCTGGAAAATAACAGACATCCTCTTGCCCAGAGCTACGAGCATAGAACTGAAAATGGTTCCAGCAATTCATCCCTCCCGTGTGCCCTGGATGACCCATCTGATCTGGAGGCAGATTATCTTTTGAGAACTAGGCAGGTTGTGGATATGTCAGATAATCTGTATCCTAAAAACCCTGCTATGTGCAGTGAAGAGACAAGATTAAAGTCTTTTCACAGCTGGCCCCTCAATGTCCAGTTGACACCAAAGGAATTAGCTAATGCTGGATTCTATTATACAGGTGTTGGTGATCAAGTGGCATGTTTTTGTTGTGGTGGAAAATTGAAACAGTGGGAACCCAGTGATAGAGCTTGGTCAGAACATAAGAGGCATTTTCCCAAATGCTTTTTTGTCCTGGGTCGGGATGTTGGAAATGTTCCAAGTGAGTCTCTTCCCACTGAGCTTGGGAGAAGCAGTCTGAACAACGCACAGTATCCAAGGAATCCGTCTATGGCAGAATATGGAAGACGTTTACAAACATTTTTAACTTGGATCTACCCTGTTGACAAGGAGCAACTTGCTGAAGCTGGGTTCTATAGCGTAGGTAAGCCAGACCTTAAAACGGGTAATATTTTTTACAGAGAAATATTATCTAAGTGTATTGTTATGAAAAAATAAGCATTTTTTTATTCTAATATGGAATGATTTGCCAGAATTTCTTTACTCTGTACACTACTTTTCATAGTCCTTGTGTAAGATGATATGCATTAAATCAAGTCTTTATAATAGCAAAATAGAAACTTGGTCATAAATTCCTTTTTAGCGGTCAAATATCAAAGTGTATTTTCCTTGCCTGCTAAAACTCTCCTAATGCATCTTTCACAATGACAATTATTGAAGTTAATATTTTTTGGAAAATGAAGTGCTGTCCTCCAGATGTCTACCTTAGGTGTAAGGAGTGGGCTTGTGGCCTGTACAGAAGCCTTTGAAGAAGACAATTCAGGCTGTGTGCCATTTTATTTAGTTAACACGTGTTTATCACATGCATTATCATAGCATTTGGACACCTGAAA
Source organism: Rhinoptilus africanus (assembly GCA_013400135.1). Lineage (NCBI taxonomy): Eukaryota > Metazoa > Chordata > Aves > Charadriiformes > Glareolidae > Rhinoptilus > Rhinoptilus africanus. The sequence continues at coordinate 79,266 of VXBO01008825.1, read as the reverse complement.
CTAGCAAATACCATTACTACCTACTGTAAAAGCTTTATGAAGATAGTGACTCCATTGGAAGAGCTTTTACTCTTAGCCATGTAGTATTTCACTTGGATAAGACTCCAACATCTTTGTGCACTGGTTTCCCAATTAGATTAAATTGAACAATGCTGTTAAAGCTCTTTAAAATCCTTCACTGAGAGATGCTGAACGCAAAATGTTGCCATTATTAGGTCACAAAGAAAAGGGGATTATCTGGGATAATTTCTTGCTCTCATCTTAATTGGTTTCTCTCTTAGTAGCTCTCAGAAGAACTTTTAAACCTGATACCATTTGTTTTACTTGTGCCCATAAATGAAGCCTTTGATATATTCTTGTATGGGTGATATATGGGCAATATTTGTACCCAGTAGAACTGTTTTTATTGATTTATTCTTGGATTCCTTAAAGTACCCAACTTCTCACAGCCAAGCAAAGTCTGTATTGTGGAGGGTGCGCTAAATGGGCACCAGCTTAACAGACCCGAGGGCTGTTCAAGTGACTTCTGTGAAAACTCTGTTTCCTATGGCCTGAGAATTACTTATCTCTGTAGGAAAAATCTATCCGTACCTTCTCTCCTTTCAATAAACACAGTATCTAAGCAGTTTCTGGCACAGTCTTTGATTACCGTAGGCATAGTGGTAGAACAGAGAGAATGCAATTTCTCCCTCTACACACTCGGTTGGTTATGCTACTGCTGGATGGAGCCCATGAATCTTAATGCTGAAATGGAGGATCCAAAAGGCATGTAAACCTCCTTAATTCTTTGTGATAGACTACTTCAAGGCTTTTTTACCGGTGGGTTGAGCTATTTGATAATAGGTTATTTTTAGCTTTTGGTTTTTATCTTTATAATTACTTGCTAAAATTTCAGGAATATTTCATGTGACTCTTACTTTGTATTTTTTAAGCTCAAGTCTCTCATAAACGTTTCAAACTGCATATATTTTGTCCTCCTTGAAAACCGAGTTCTTAGTTACAATTGCTAATCAATAAAATATTTTTTCTTAATAATGTAACATTTTAGTTGAAAACTTATTATTAGGCCTACTAGAAGCGTGTAACTTTCTTGTCATGTGTTTCCTCAGGTAATGGTGATCATGTTGTGTGTTTCCACTGTGGTGGAGGATTGCAAGAATGGAAGGAAAATGAAGACCCATGGGATCAACATGCCAAATGGTTTCCTGGGTAAGGTATTTTTCACTGGTTTCTTGTTGCATGTCTGAGCATTATTTACAGAGCATACTAATAAAGGTTTCAGAAGGTTGACTATGGTTTAACATTGTTTAGATTTATGAAATTAATTTAGTTTTTAGTTGCTCTCCTCTACTTCCTCCTTCTTTCATTTTCATCATGTAGGCACCAAAGGAATATCAGTTACCTTCTAGGGTTTATGTTTTTCCTTTTCAATAATTATAAAAGATTTTAAGTAAATTTTTGCATAGGATCCTTATTTTTGTTTTTTCTATCTGTTCTACCTTCTGTAGTCCTGCTATTTGTTATATGTATGATCATCGACATACGCTTTAATGTTATATTGGAGACCTCAAATAGGACATTAACCTAATGTCATCTTTGAGAGGTAGGAGGGAGTTCTCTAAAGTGGGTGGGTGAGAGAACTAAATCTCAAGAGGCTGAGGGCACAACTAACTCATTAGAAATGATCAGTCTGAAAGGTTGTCCTCAAATTGTACCTTCTGAGTAACTTTAAGTCAGTGTTGATTGTATGTCAGCTTGTTTGTAGAAATTAATAAAGGGGAGAGAGGATTTCTGTTTCTGTATCTAACTGATGTCTCAACTAGCAGAATCCTGAAGTTTTGTGATACATATACAAGAGCTACATTCTTAGCGTTGTTTTAATAGCTTCATACATGCCAAATTTTGTAACTTATGTCAGGATACAAAATGACAAAACTTCTGTCATGGTGCACAACAAAAAGTCTGTAGTGGTATTAAATTCAAAACATACTTCTGCATAGTTTTAAATGATTGAGGATTCCAGACCCAGAAGTAGCTTTTAGAAAGATTGCCAATTTTGTCTAAAAATCTGTCTTGAGGAAAGGAGGAATAGCATATGATTCATTGTTTCTTACGGGTGGGTAAAAGCTGTCAAAGTTCAAATACTTAGTTACTTGTATAACATTGATAAAATCAATGTCTTTTATGCCTTAGCTGCCAAGTTTGTCTTCTGTGGTGAAAGGCTCTCTGGAAGCTGGAAGTCAGTATTTATGCATTAGCTGATCCTTTTTTCAGTAGCGTAGAGGCAGCTTTTAATAATTAGTCGCTGCCTCTTGAAAGAGATGCCATTCCAAGTTTTTTGGCTTGGTGCAGTGAGTGGTTAAGATGCATTGTCTTGCTACATTTCACTCCTCCTTCCATGGGTTTGATTTGGTTTTAAGTTGTCAGATTTAATTACTTCCTCACAGATCATTAACTGTCATATATGGGAGTTTTGTTTGCACATCCACTTCAGTGGCAGTGGATCAGTCTCACAGCATGCTGTCTGTGTCCATGAACAGGACACCGTGAAGGAGAAGTGACTGCTGAAGCTAGAGAACTGTTGTTGAGGAGTTATGGCATTCCCTAAATCTTCTGGTAGGGAAGAGCTCTGCCCAGTGGCTAGGACTGGTTGGAAAACAGTGAAAGAAAGCACATAAGGCACCTGTCTGACCAGTGACTGCTTTTCTTTGATTGCAAAAGACAAAAAGAACCAACCTTTTAACATAATGTTTGTTTCTCATTGGAGTCTGTATTTTTATAAACCTGTGACATCAGCGCTGTCATGGTCAACAACTCTTCAGCTTTGCAGTTCACCAAAAATGTGAAAAAGTTAAGTACTGCTGAAGTGATTAAGATGTTTTTAGAAATGTTTAAATTAAGTTATTGATGTTGACAAAACATTTAGAGATATCAAAAGCAAGCATTCTGTATGTTGTAGGAAATGTATCAAAGCTTTCCAAAGTCATGTAGTCAATTTTTGTTTGCTGCTCTTGCAGTTTTATTATAACTAAATATTTTCATTTATAGGTGCAGATTTGTGAGAAAGGAGAAGGGGATAGAATTTATAAATAATGTTCACTTAAGAGATGGATGTAGTAGTTCAACAGTAAGTGTATTGCATGTTAATCAAATATCTTTTTGTTAAAACAGAAAACAATCTTAAAATAATTTTAATGTGAAGTTACTCTTCTAATTTTATGCCCATCATTTAGTTCTCCTACTGCTTCTTTCATTGGCAGAGTGAAAGACATGGAAATGTATTTTGGTTCTGTCATTCAGGGTTTATAGATCTCACAGTTCTCTTTAGTTGGATTATGGATCACAGGTAGGGTACCTTCCATATGTTGGATATTTTGCACTGAACAAGTGATATTTTTTTCTTATAGCTTGGGAACCTAAGGTTTATGATGAATAATTTCCTTGCTCAAAGTGCATTAGATAATTTTTCTTTTCTTATTGGTAGAGCATTGTTAAACTTGTATGCAGTCACTAAAAAGTAAAACCAATTTTATTTTAGAATTCTTGAGTAGACTAAGGATTATATGCATATGATTATAGCAAAGATGGGTTAAAATGAAAATTTAAAACAATGTGAAAGACAGAACAAAACACTGGTCCCTTTGCAGGTGTTCAGAGCAAATTTAGTAGTTTTATTCAATAAAATAACTGAGATCAGAATAGCTCCTTTCTGTCTTGTAACTGTATAGGTTTCTTTCTACCTTCTCCAGAATTGTAATTTTGTCTTTTTGTATTTCACTTGTAGACAGAAGCTGCTGAAGGGACAATACTTCCTAAAGGTATCTGTTTAGAAAAAAACCAAACCAAATAAACCCTCCCTATTTTGGAATATCCATATTTGCATGTATAGTAAAGAATAGTAAATAGTTGGATGATACTCTTCATTGCTTCTGAAGAACTGCGGAATGAATGTTACTTCTCTTAGAGGAAATCTAATCATGGTTGGATAAATATTGTGAAGTAAAGATTGTAAGCCATGAAAGAAAGTATGTATAGGATGCAGTCTTATTTTTATACCTAGTAAGTATGCGTCAAGTATTGAATTAGGAGTGCTGGGGGATGGATGTTAAAAAATACTGAAATGAAACATCATTGTTGCTTTTCACGAGGCAGTAAGAGTTGGGCTCTTAAATGGCAAGGAGTAGGAAGCTGAGAAAGCTTGAATAACTTGTTATGTGTTCCAATATTACACATTCCTGCAATGTTTTTCACAAATACCAGGCAATAAAAAGACAAGACAGTTAAAGGGGTAGTAGGAAGACAGTCAAGCAGCTTCATCCCAAGGAATGATAGCTGTTGCTAGTAAGAGTGGTTACACAGAACCTATTTTAGAAATCTCTCACACGCTACTCATTTATGAGACTGGAAATTAGGTTTAAAATTTTTCTCTTTGAACAATCTTAAGTAAGGAAGAAATTAGTCATTTACATGTAACAGAAGAACTGGAAATAAGACACTGTTAACGAATGTATTCAAAAAAATTACATTGAAAAGAGAAAGGGGGAGCTCCAACAGACTGGAAAATGGTTTCCCAAAGTAGTGTGGTGTGTTACCATGGATGGGCTGGCTTGCTTGCTGATTGTGCTGTATTTTGGTTTTGTAAATCCAAATCATTTATTGTTTCTTCTCAACGTATGTATGATTATTTTTTTTCCTTCCCTGAACTGAACCTAATGTAATGTTACCAAATACTTAGGTACCTTGTACCTTGGAATTTTGGATTAATTTCAGTTAACACTGTTACAGAATTTGTGATAGTAATTATACGTGGCATTTTATTTAAGAAGTTGAAGTAGTTGATTTGAATAGCAAATCTAGGAGGATTTCTGTATTATAAATAGATGAAGGGAGACTGGGAAAGCTAGGATGGAAGAAATCTCAAATCTGCAGTTTTCGGTGCTTGGATAACACTGTTTTTTACAACTAGCAAAATTCTCAAATAGGAAATAGAGTTCCTTTGGCTAGATATTTGAAAAGTTGTCTTCGAGTACAGTAGTGAATACTGACTGATAATTGGATTCATCCTTGTTAAATCATTGTTTGTTGTTTTGTGTGTGGTTTTTTTTTTTAATTTTTTGTTTTAGATGACCTCTTGCAGAATCCTTTGGTACAAAGTGCCATAGACATGGGTTTCAGTTTGTCTGAGATTAGGAACACCATGGAAAAGAGATTGCAGATGTCTGGAGAAAGTCACACATCTGTTGAGGATCTGGTAGCAGATTTAAGTGCTCAGAAAGAAAATACAAGGGAAGAAGAACCAAATGAAATCCCAGTTGAGCAAGATGAGCTTATTCAATTACGAAACCTCTGTGTGTACTTTCATATCAGCTCTTTAGTCTGTGAAATGTATCTTATTGTTATCTGTTTATTCTACCCTCTGATGCAAGTCTTACTTAAAATTCAAGTTACAGTGTTGTAACTCAAAATCCAAGAGATTTAATTTTGGACATTAAAAAAAAGCTGAACAAAGAGGGGTTTAAAATATTTGAGTGTAGCAGCATTTTGAAATATCGTCCATAAAATAAGTGGTATTAATACCTCAAAAGTGGGTAATATTGAAATAATAGTCTAGTGTGCTTCTGGGAAAGGTTATATATGATAATAAAAAGCCAAAATTACTGTGACAAGGACCTTTGAAAATAAAAGCAAGAACTATAGATGTGGGAACTCTTGGGCAATAAGAAAAAGTGCACTTCTAGATGGTGTTTCTTTTCAATTATCTGTGTTCCAGCTATGCTGGAATATGGCAGTTACGCTCAGAAAGGCCATTGTGGTGCACTCTCCAAATAGACCAAACCCAAGATTTCTAACTCAGGAGACTTATAGTTTAAGACAAGCGTATGGGTGAATTCATAGAGAGGGAAAAGACCATCTGGTTGGCTTCATGGGGAGAGATCTTACCAGCCCACTCTTTTTAATAATATTTTTAATGGACATTATGGGAGGAAAAAGAACTTGCAGTGAAGATGGACGTGATTTTTGTGGTTGGCTGTGCGGAGCTTTCCTCAAGTGGCAGGGGAAGGCTGCTGAAGTTTGCATTTTCAAATGGGGCACACTGGAATGATAAAGAGCTTGTGTACAATGCAAAAATTATTCTTTCTGTATTTCAAATTTTAAGCTTTTGAAGTACGGGCATTTTGAAAACAGAGGCAAGAAGGAAATCACATCCTCATCCTTTTCATTGGGTAAACTCTNAAATATTATGAAAAGACAGGAAATTTTCATGTATTAGTGAAATATACAGCACTGTGGATGCAAACGTTCACTATTTTATTGCTGTAAATACATGTAATGTAATGTAAAAAATGCAGTTAATTCCAGGATGTAATCGTGTGGCAGTATTTAGATGTTTCTGCTGTCAAACTCTACATTTTAACATCATCAAAATTATTTTCTTTAAGTTAATTTTTTGTATGTAAAAACCAATATTGAAAGGCAAATATATATATTCTGTAAGTACAACTCATAGACCTGATTTGGGAAAACCGAAGTCATGCAAAGCTGTATTTATAGATCATTCCTTTGCTTCACTTTGGTAGGACTCTCTAGGACTCAAGTTTATGCAAATACAGTTGCATAAATAGTCTAGACTGNATGCAAACGTTCACTATTTTATTGCTGTAAATACATGTAGTGTAATGTAAAAAATGCAGTTAATTACAGGATGTAATCGTGTGGCAATATTTAGATGTTTCTGCTGTCGAACTCTACATTTTAACATAATCAAAATTATTTTCTTTAAGTGAATTTTTTGTATGTAAAAACCAATATTGAAAGGCAAATATATATATTCTGTAAGCTCAACTCATAGACCTGATTTGGGAAAACCGAAGTCATGCAAAGCTGTATTTATAGATCATTCCTTTGCTTCACTTTGGTAGGACTCTCTAGGACTCAAGTTTANAAAGACAGGTTCCTGATTGAAATATGCATATCCTAAATTCTATAGGTATTTCAAGGTCTTGCAAATACAGGTAGCTGAATTCCCTGCTTGCATTGGCCTGGGATGAGAAGGAAGGGGGATGGGGGGGGGGGAAGAGAGGATTCTATGCTGCAGCTTGGTTTCCATCTCTTGTAATTTTTTTTCTTTTTAAAGGTGCGACCTTTAAATCATACAAAGAAAACCTTGTCCTTGTGTGTAAAGAAAAAAAAAACAGAAAGAAATTCAGTGGTACTAAGTATGTTAACAACTTCTGATGTGTTTACTTTCCTCAGATCTCAGTACTGAAGAGAAGTTAAGACGCTTGCAGGAAGAAAAGCTCTGTAAAATCTGTATGGCTAAAGACATATCAGTCGTCCTCATTCCCTGTGGTCACCTAGTTGCCTGTAAGGGATGTGCTGAAGCACTTTATGAATGCCCTCTGTGTCGTGCAAATATTATGAAAAGACAGGAAATTTTCATGTATTAGTGAAATATACAGCACTGTGGATGCAAACGTTCACTATTTTATTGCTGTAAATACATGTAATGTAATGTAAAAAATGCAGTTAATTCCAGGATGTAATCGTGTGGCAGTATTTAGATGTTTCTGCTGTCAAACTCTACATTTTAACATCATCAAAATTATTTTCTTTAAGTTAATTTTTTGTATGTAAAAACCAATATTGAAAGGCAAATATATATATTCTGTAAGCTCAACTCATAGACCTGATTTGGGAAAACCGAAGTCATGCAAAGCTGTATTTATAGATCATTCCTTTGCTTCACTTTGGTAGGACTCTCTAGGACTCAAGTTTATGCAAATACAGTTGCATAAATAGAAAGTTTGTAAATAAGTGAATTAAAAGTATTATTATATACCTGTATAGTATATCTGAGATTTTTAGCTTCTCAAACATGTTGTGTAAGGTGGAAAATGTTATCTTATTTCTGTAACTTCAGTTGTGACGTGACTCAGAATACAAGTAAACCTGCTACTGCAGTATTTCACTTTGTTTGCTACTGCTGCTTTGGAAGTTTGTCTGTTTTGATACATAATTCCTATCTCCCCATTTATTTTTTTTCTGGCTTAGATGTATAAATTTACTTCAGTAAACCGGTTTTAGGCATCCATTTTTTGCAAAAATACCTCTGTATTTAAAATGTGCGTTTATTTCATTCCTTGAGAGAGAACTAAACAGAAATGAAGGAGACTTTACGTACCTTGTGCTCTTCATGAAAGGAGCGATCTCGCTTTAAATTGCCCCCCTATACAAAAATGTGTTCATTTTTGATTTTTTCCTTATTTTTTTAAACTTAGCATTATCTGAACTCATTTATCTGCTAATACTTTGCAGTGCTTCTGTCTGTTTCTGTTTTTCCATAAGAAACAATTAAACTCTTATCTCCATGAAAATGCTTTTTTTTTAAATTCACCAGTAATGTTAGAAATCTTTCATTTTTGTTCTTGTCCGTTTGCAGTATTTAAATCAAAAAGTTAAGATCTCTTCTAGTGAGAGTTACCTTAAAATACTTGATAAACTATTTTTTACTGGACTGATCTTCCATTTTCCAATTAAAAAGTTCTCATAGCTTTGCGTTTTTAAGTACAGCTGGTTTACGATCACTCTTCTTAATTATGTGACTTCCTTATTTTGTGGAGCTGCTAATATATTCTGTGTATATATTTTTATCTTTGAGTCCTACACACTAATAGATTTAGAACATAGAATATACAGAGTATAGTTTTTCACATGATAAAATTTTTAAATCCAACACACAGCCATTTAATGTATACTTTTTTCTATTTTTTTAAATATGCACTGTGATTATATGCTGGTGTAATGTTATGAGTATTTAAAATAAAGTGCAACCCAGTTGCTCCTTAATCAGCATATTTGATTGTCACATGCAAAAAAAAAATCATTACAGAAGGTTGCTTTCTGTTGCTTTTTTGTTTTGTAACTCAACTGTTATTCATTTAACCTGAATGTTATTAAGGATAATAAATATATTTAATCGGAGAGGAAATAAAATCTATTGTTTGTATAAATAAACCTTTGTTGATTATAAAATCAAAATATGTTAATTTTGCTATTTTTTTGTCATAGATTTGGTTCTTAGGAATACATCATGACTAGAAATTCATAAAGAGTTCAGCACAGAAAGGTTTTATTTTGCCTTTTTGTGCTTTTGTGAAGAGTTCAGCATTTTGGCCAATTCATGCATATGGGGATCTTTCAGGACAGATACGGACGGGCAGCTCTGACAAGTTTGTCTCTAGCTCCCATTTTCCCTTACAGGGAGGCTTTCCTCTACTTCTCAAGGGAAATTCAGGGAGGGATGTTTGCCTGTGAGCCAGTATATCTTCCCTGAAATAGCCCGTTTAGTTCCCGTGCCCTGCTGACTTGCTTGAGCAGATGGGTTGTTACCTAACCTTGACCGACGTCATGCGAGAGACTATCTGGATGCGTTGGATCCAGCCCACAGGCTGCAGAACTCGGCACGTGGCTCGACAAAGCCCTCTCCGGGAAAAAGATTGACCAAATTTTACATACAACCGTTACGAAATTAAATCCTAGTAAGGAGCTGACTTTGGATGGAAGTACAGTATGGAAAGTGTCTGAGAAAGCCTGGAAGTAGGTCACAGATACTGGAACTGAACTGAAATGGAGAGCAAACTCATTGTCCAAATAATATGCGAGCAAATGGCATAAATGCTTCATCTTAAAGCTTGTTAACTTTGAAAAGGTATACTGTATGCCTTATTGTAGCTTTTTGATAAATACTATAAAAAATACAGCGAGCAATTCAAATTTTAGTCGCTTAGGAACATTAAAGGGTTAAAAGCCTGTTGGTGCGATGACAGAATGACTGCTCTGTAGGTTTAAATTTTTTAAAAAACTATAATCTGAGTTCTCTTCAGACTAAATGTGAAAGAATAATTAGCATAGTCATCAAATTTTGACAGCTTGAATTAGGAATGTGTTTTGTCAAATTACTTTGATTTTCCGTATCTTAAAAAAGCAGAGACTTTCCATGACACTGATACTGGGCTGAGCCTTTAAGGAGATAGAAATGCAGGGTGCAGGTAAAGGGAGTAGAAGCCCAGGTGCTTGGAGGGGGAGCATAGTAGCAGGACAGAGATGCCTTGGGAACTGATTTATATTAGTTTTTTACACCGTATTCATTTATTAGTTGATTTTACACTATATTCAAGAATCAGTATTCATAACTTTTTTCTAGTACCTTGTACGTAAAATCTTTCTTTCTTCCGTTTTACTTGCGTTGGCAGGACTATTTGCTGCTCTAGATATGTGGGAGATTTGCAAGGGCTTTTAGTAATGTGTTCTGGAAGTGCTTTGCGTGCCTAATTTGGGAATAGAAGGCTAAAATAAGGAAAAGCCATAAATTCAATTTTTTTTGTTACGCATTTAGCTTTTTCTTGCTGCCTTGAAACACGGGGCTCAAAACATAATACCTCTACTGACAGTTAGCGCTGGGTGCTTTTTTAAATTTGTTTCTGGGCTTGATCCAAAGCTCATACCACAATAAAAAGGTTTGTAAATTATTATACTCTTTTTATTATTAATTTGAGTATTTAAACACTTCTTTTAATACTGCCTGGTTGGTTTTGACTGCAATGCTCCAGGGTTTATTTTTGTTAGCTGTGTGTGCAACTGGAGGCTACGGGACAAGCAGTTTGTCAAAGTTTTCAAAGCATTTTTGCTTTTAAAGTTAGCTTTGCTGTTTGTTTTTACTGAAATTAACCAAAACTTGATTACAGTGGGTTGTTAGAGTGGAACTGTGCCTGGGTGGGGGGTTTGTGCAGACACCCAGTTGCGACGGTCGTGCGGGACTTCAAGCTGAAGCGTGGCGTGCTGGGCTGGAGCGGTGCGGCGGGCGCTGGTGTTCGCTGGGAGGAGGATCTGTAGTGCCCGTCGAAGCCCGCAGGTTCCAGGGTGTGATGTGCGAGGCCTGACCCACGGGACGGGCGGCTCTGCGTGGAGCGAAGAAGGGGTTGGGGGTTTTTGTGCCGTCCGCAGTGTTTTTTCGCAGGGGTAAGTATGCGAGCGGTGAGCTGCTACGCCCTGTTCTTCTTTACCCTCTGCCGTGTGCTTGGCGGGTGCCTGTCAGCAAGAAGGCGGGATGCCAGCGCGCGGGCCAGAGGAGCGCTTCCACTGCTGCCCCGGGGGCTTTTCACCCCCGTCTTCTGCAGAAGGGCTGTACCGGCCGCAGCTCCTCACCCTGCTCGGGGAAGGGTGATGGTTGTCTCCTCCTTACAGTCCAGCGGGAAGCGCCAGCCTAGTGAGATTACCCTCATTCCTCATGGAACCAAGGTATGAGTGAATGCTCTCCCTCTTACTCTTTTTTTGTGCGTTTTACCAGTACAAGTTTTACTGAGTGCCTTGGGAACTCGATCAAGAAAGTCTTTCCTCCCCCATGACCAGGTTCTTGACTGATCCAGGTTGTTGAAAGTATCTGCCATTTTGTGAATGCCACTGTCACGTTGCTTCAAGAGATGTACTAATGCTGTTGTACAGCAATTAGTGTGCCGTAATTATAATGGGGCTTTCTGTGAGGAGGCAAATGACCTGTGGTAATAAAGAACCTTTGCGGAAATTCAGATTTTATCTTTAATTTTTTCTTAATCATGAATTCCTATTAAGCAATACTGACATCAACCCTCCAGTAAAACTATGAGCATTAGTTCAGAGAATACGGCTCTGTGACCAACACATAAAAAGAACTTGCGTTCTCCGAGGATGGGACAGAAGACAGTATATATCCAGTTATAAATGGCTTGTATAAACAAAACCACACGGAAAATCTGGGGGAAAAGTGGTATTAATTGTACTGTACTTAATATTTCAAGGTAGGTGAAAACTACTTGATTGCCTTTGGATAATTAGAAATTTACAGCTATTGATGGCTGAGATAAAATGCTTGATAAATTAGAATGGCTGGAAATGTACTGGAGAGATACCTGAAGTAGGGTTTTGCTCTTAGATTGAAAAATGGCATTTACTATCAAATAATGAAAAACATTTGCAGAGTTGTACTGTGAAAACATCTAGGAGAATCATTGCAATAATTGCTGAAAAGCCAGCTTTAGTAGAAATGCATATGGTCACCTGCATATTTTGTAGAATGAATTAATCCAACTTGCAGAAATTACCGAGAGAGAGTGCATTTAAATTTATTCACGTTATGTGTTTTTGATCTTAGGGAGTTAGATCTTGCTGTAAAACTCTTGACACAGTTTTTCGGATGTTACTTAGTTTTGCACGGTATGATGAGAGTCATCGCGTAAGCCAAATAGTTAATCTTCTAAATCCAAGCTTTTCAAAAGTGGGTGTCAAGCCACAGTCGTCCCTTCCTTTTAGCTCTTGCATAACGGAGGGAGGCTCCTGAGGCCAGGACTGACTTTACCTCCCCTCCCTCCATAAGCGACCCGCGCGGTGTTACGGAGTTGGTGCAGGAGCTCTGTCAGCAGGGTATGAGCCACCGGAAAAATAACTGCTGCTTCAGATGTCTCTTTCGGTGTTTTGCAAAATAGAATGTACCAAAAATAAACATCAATTTGACTCCTATCTCTGCATCCCAATTTAGCCCTTTTATAACTTTGTTAGAAGTTGCTTTGTAAATGCTTAATGGGCCATTGCAGGTTTCTGTAAGGAAGACCCCTGCTCCCGGTTGGAAGCTTCGCTTCTGCTGGGCTCCCAGCTGGAGCCAGCGGTCCCGAGAACGGAGGTCAGGGTATGGCCAGGGAGCGGGGTCGGCAATCACCGTCCTCAGTGCTCACAGAGCGTCCCAGGAGCACCCTTTGCCGTGGAGGGCAATCCCTTTGGTCACAGCTGCTGCCGCCGAGGCTTTGTAGGACTTCTACAGTCATGCTAAAGGAAGTTACAGTCTAAAAGGAGTATTTTTATCTTAACGGTTTTGAACATCTGCACAAAGCCACTAAGATGTCATAAACTGTTGTACTCCGTGCTACATGTTCTGCATTGTGACACTTACAAAACAACCCAAATCACAGCTAATGAGAGCTCACGCTTTGCTTTGCTTCCACCTCCCGCTCCCACGGAGTCGAGGCAGCAAGAACGGCCTTGAGCCCGACTGGAAGGAGAGGGGACTTGGGAGAAGCACTGTCTGAGAGAAACCTTGAAGTTAATTGATGATGGAATCTAAACCAAAGAAAACTCTATCAGGGATATACGTAGGATCTTGGGAATGTGGTGGGTCAGAAAACCATAGAAGCTTGTTATCTGAAACAGTAAATGTGTTCTTTGACCTTATCTGTCATGTAAGGAACAACCCCCTGCTGCATACACTCCCGCTTGAACCCTCCAAGTTCTAGCCTCAGGATTTTGTGGGGAAAAGAACAAGACAAACCAACCCACTGTCATCATCCAAACCTGGTGTTTGCCTGCAAACACAGAAGAGATAGAGGACCGATGGAGGATTTTCTTCAAAGCTTAAACACAAATGTATTTGACTTTATAATTGTTTTGCTCCTTTATAATTGTTCTGCTCTATCATCTTGGGCAGAGGTCGAGCTGCATGACGACATTCCTGGCCCAGTTCCGCTCTAACCTCCTGTAAGCAGAGGCCAGCCTCCTCCCTCCCCGTTTCAGGCAGCCCCCTGGCTCCACCTCAGAGTCTCCGGGGGGCTGGAGGCCCGAGGAAATCCAACCAGCTGGGAAGGGCTTTATTTTCCCGACGGGTGAGTTGTCCTGCACATCAAGAGCGTGATGGAAGTTTCACGGTTTGGATTTCAGCTCGGCTTCCCCTGCTCAGCGCTGGTTGCTGCTGGTTGCCCTGCTTGACCTTGTTTCAGTTCTTGCCTGCTTCTCACCCCGGCCCTTGTTCTGTCCTACAGTCTGCTGTTCCCTGCCTTTGGCCGTGCCCCTCCTCTCATCCAGCTTACCCAATTCCAAACATGTTTCTCTGGTTCCTGTGCTTCTCCCACAGACTTTGTCACTGATGCTGTCACGGTGCCTGACTCATAAAATAGCGCTTGATTCGTGATCCCTCTGCCTGGACTTAGCTACGGGACACAAGCGTGTCTTGGTCGCATCTCCCAAAACCTCCCTATATCTGGAAACTGGAGCAGATCATGTCTCGGATCCAAGAGAGGTGGCCTGAATGCCAACGTTTTCTCTTTCCTGTACCTAAGGTGAGGTGATGCCTCAAGTGAAAGCGACTCCTGTTGAGTGAAGCAAGGGGAAGGGCTTTGCGTTGTCTCCTACCAGTAACTGCTGTGGCCTTTCCACGGTGGTTTGGTGATGAAAACTTTAAAACATGGCTGAGGGGTTTTCATCTCAAAGAACGAGACATAGCAAGAGCACCTCGCCTCAAACAGGGGAACGAGCACCGGGCTTGGGGTAATAAGTGGCACAGACGACTGGATAAAGCTGCTGATAATGCAATTAGCAGGAAGGCGTTTGCGACTTCCTGGGGTTCCATTCGTTTCTAGAGCTGATAATGAAGGGGAGTTAAAACTTCCTTCCTTTTTAGTGCCACGGGACAAACTGTGCTTCTGTGCTCCTTTCCAGCTCTGAGAGCAGGGCAGGCAGAAACTTAGCGAATCACAGAAAATCCCGATTTGAGTCAGGCGTTCTGGGGAGACCGAGTGAGAAAGAGGGGAGACTTGCGGAAATCACAAAAGGAAGAAATTATTCACAGGACAGGGAAAGGCCTAAGGAGCTACTGATGTGCAATCTCTCTCCTGCAAATCATGGGAAAGTAACCCATTTTTTGCTCTTTATTTTTGTTTCTTATGTAATAGCTCATCTCCAAAAGGATTTAGAGCAGATTTCCCTAGAGTGACTAAGCCAGTTTCAAAAATCTGGGAAAGAAAATCCGTTTGGGAAGGCTGCTTTTCCCCTCTGTACCCAACCAAACAGATAAAAATACGACTGTGGCTTATTTAATACAGGCCACCAAGGTTACCACCTCACCTTGGAAGGGATCCAGCACAGAAATTCTGGTTCGTTTTCTAATTCTCATAAGCAAATCCTTTTAACAAATAAAAGGAATGGTAAAGGATTGTAGCTTTCTTCCCTTTTTTTCTTTTTTTTTTTTTAATAGAAAAGAGGGAATGGAATTGCAGAGGGGGTTCCTATTCCGCTGCCCTCAAAGAAAAGCAGCAGGAGCATGAATCTCCTGCCTGGAAGAATGAATCAGCCATCTGGCAGGTTGAGTTCGTTCTGACCCTCTGTGGTGGTGAACCTCCGGCCGGTAATCAGACACGGAATTGGTACCTACCCTCTCCTTGCCCAGTTTCTGAACTGGGTGACTGATGAAAAGCTCTCTTTGGATCAAGCACAGTGAAAGTCCTTGTTGCAAAGTCTTTGTTAAATCATCTCTGAATTGGGCTCAATATCAGAAATGGTGGACTTTGAAGCTCTTAAAGCGTAGCTGTTATGAGAAAGGTGACATAGTCCTGTCGAATACTTCCTCCTACAGTTTTCCTCAGAACTTCTTTTCTGTGAGATTCAAATCCCTTCTAGAAAGGTCAGAATTTAAAATATCTCTATTTCCTTATCATTCTTGGATCACTTTTTTTTTCCCCCCCATTTTTTCATTGTATTGGAAAGGACGCTACAGTGCTAAAACTATATAGAAATTTTAAGATGCTCTTTGATTTCACCACAAAGTCTGAACAGATGGCAGAAGCCCATTCTGGAATTGTTAGCTTACGAAAAGTGGTGTGCTGGCAGAGAAACTGCTGTTCATCTCCTCTCCCCTCTTGTACCAACTGGAAGGCTCAGTCCTAGAAGCATGGAAAAGGCAGAAGTTAGACTCCTCGGAGAGACAGTTTTGCCCCCATAAAGACAACAAATGCAATGGTTAAAAAGTTGTTCCGCTTTTCTGCCCCCTACATTCCTACCCACCGTTTGAGAGATTGTTG
The DNA here is from genome assembly GCA_013400135.1 of Rhinoptilus africanus. NCBI lineage: Eukaryota > Metazoa > Chordata > Aves > Charadriiformes > Glareolidae > Rhinoptilus > Rhinoptilus africanus. The sequence goes on along the minus strand of VXBO01008825.1, from coordinate 63,391 downwards.
CGTTTGTTCCTCAGATGGGTGCTATATAAACTGGTTTATGGCGGCAATTTGCATGATCCCAGCATGGCGCTGTGTTAGGAATCCTCTGAGGGCACAGCTGGCTTAAGAAACTCCCACCTTCTGGTCACTGGAGCAGAGCAGAAACATTCCCGGCCTCTACAGGAGCACACCTACCTTCAGTTGTGCTGACTGAATCGCTCACGTAGTTGTACTCTAAATAGCATCCGAGAAATGATCTGGTTTAGGGGGAAAAAAACCCCAAACAAGCAGTCTCTTAGAAAACAATTCATCCCCTTCTCTGATGAGGCAACAGTTTTGCTCTGAGAGCAGCCAGGCAGACAGCTGAGTGAACAACTGGCAGGGAGGAAGGGAACGGGAGAGTGCAAAACCCTCTTATGGGCTCTGTGCCCAGCGGTTCCTCATGTGCCGCTGCCCCTGGAGTCTGGTCTCCAGAGTCCGTCCACGCTTTGTTGTCACGAGTTTAAAAAAGCAAATGCTGCCCTGTGAGTCCGGACACCCAGAAGTGTGACGGATCTGGGCTTCCAAGGCCTGAGTCAGCTTTGGGAACGGGCTGAACTCTCTGCCATGGTGCTGTCAGCACTTGCACACTCGTTCCTTCACACAGACACGCTAAAAACGATGTCACGTTTTCTTCTGCTAAACACATTTGCCTCAATCTCGGCTATGAGGTCAAGTGTGAACTACAGTGTTTTGGGAATAGACCAAATACCTGACGCACATGCTGATACGTGGATTTTATGCACAGCTGACTCTGAAGCTGCTTCGGTGTTGTGCTTCTGCCAGCTCTTACAGGGGACTGCTATAATCTTGCTAAGTTCTGGATTAGAGTTGTAATATGAGTAGCCCTATTGTATCTCAAGCAGAGGATAAATTACTGGAATTCTGTGTGCAGGCAAAATGTTAGTTTTGAAAGCGTGTGCTTTATTAGCACGGAAAAGTTGTCTATCTGGCAGCTGTCAGAAGTTGATTTTGTATGGGGAAGGCACAAATGGACCCAGCTCCTTTCCATCTATTTCTATGTGTAATTTAACAACCATATAGATCATGGGCAAGTTTAAAACTTACTTGAGGTTTGGTATGTTTTGGGTTTTTTCTTTGACAGATTATCTTTTATTCACAATTCTTCTACAATTTCCAGACACACATTAACAGGTGCACATTAAAGACCAGCATCTCTAACTGTAACTGAAACCTTGAGCATAATTTTATGACTAGGCACTCAGGATACTATTTTAAAGTGCTGCTTAGAAAGAAATCTTTCTTCTAATTTTCTTATTTTTCCCCAACCTTGACAACAGGTGAAAAAAACATTCTGAAAGGTGAATCCAAGATATAGAATATAATTTATTTTTTAAAGTCCATTTTAGGCACCAATTGCTAGGTGACATCCACTGATATTACACTAGTTTTACTATTTTAAACGCTCCTTATCTGATCACAGTGTCCATTATATGTGTCATTTGCCCTTCGATGCCTCATCTTAGTTTTGAAAAGACTGGAACTGATGGATACTCTTCTCTTAAATGTCCTGCCTTTGTTAAGCAGGTGAGCGGAGTAACTCAGTTTAGCACCTGCTTAGTTATGCTAACCTTCTGCCCAAAATTAAAAGCAGATAAACACAAGAGGATGATTAGACTAATTACCAGGACAAAACTATTATTGTGCTGACTGATTTAACCATAAGCTTACGTGCAACTATCCAGCATGAGTAACACGCTTGGCGTTACACAATAGTGAGAAAAAAAGATGTAGAAGGAGCTACTGAATTGTGCGTTTAGAAAAAGAAGCAACACAAATTTTATCTTTGGCTAAGTATTTATACTGCTTTTATGTGATCGTTTCAGTTCGTATGAATCCTCATGCAGGGAAGAAGAAGGAATCGCCTAGGAGCAAATGCCCATTTAAACTGGGAATGCGCTTAGGCATGGGCAGAAGCAGAAAATGTTTTCGGGCGAACGCCCCCAGCCACAAGAAACGCCAGCGGTGCCAGCAGCCGCTGGGCCCGTTTGCACGGGCAGGCAGGCTCGGGGCGCTCCAGAGAAGGCAGCCAGCACCCAGGCGGGCAACGGCACACTCACCCCGAGCGCCCCAACTTCGCCTCCTGCGCGCAAAGCGCGGGGAGCGCGGCGGGGCCCGGCGGTGGGGCCCGGCGGTGGCGGCCCCGGGGCTGGCCGCGCCGGCGCCACCCCGCCTTCCGCGCCGATAGCGAGGAAGAGCGGCGAATGGGTTCTTTCAAAGGCAGACCGAACTTTGCCTCCGCTGAACAATTATTTTCTAATTACTTCTGCGTGGCACGGGGAAAGGACACCAGGCCCCGTGCTGGGCCGGGC
>VXBO01008825.1:22551-59049 GCA_013400135.1 Rhinoptilus africanus | reverse complement strand
GCGGGGGCTCGGTGCCCGCGGAGGCGCGGGGCGGGCGCTGCCGGGCGCGGTGGCGGCGCGGCCGCGGCGGAAAGGCGGCGGCGCGGAGGGGGGAAGGCGGTGTGGATCGCTTCCCTCCGAGCCCTTGTGCGACCGGTTTTGTGCCGCCTGGGAGATCTGTGCAATCCTGGTCTGAATGACCAGGAACTGGAGTTCCCAGCGCTTCCTACAGTAAGGCGTTCTCCAGGCGCAGGTCTCGCTGTTACCTCTTGGCAATTCGGTCTCGGTTTGGGATCGACGACTTTTCTCGTTTATCATGCTTAGCCACGTGAAACAACTTTTCCCCTTTGCCGTATTCTCTCTTCCCTAAAGCCAGTATTTATTCACACACTTACTATTCCTGGAGTGTTTATCTGATATTGAGCAGTCCAGGGCTCACAAAATATCCATGTGCAGGCTGGTTGGTTGTGTGCAGGTAAATAAATACCACGAGTGGTTGCGCAATCGACAGACATTAATCTCTGTCTTTCACTTGCCCGACTCTTAATTTTGCGGATGAATGTTGTTAGTGATCAGTCACAGAACTGCAGTGCCACAGATCTTGCGTGGGGCTCTGTGCTGGGTAAGACTGTTTCTTTTCCCGGATCACCACAATAACAGTTCCATTACAAAATGAAACAAATTACAAAATGAAACAGGGTGTGAGAAGGCGGCCGCCATGCTGTTGGCGGAAACCTTCCTCTTTTTGCTGCCTCTGGCACTGGGGCTGAACGGGGGGGGGGAATCCCCATACTGTTCTGATTAATTAAACAGAGACAAAATCTTCAAAGTTATATAAAGGAGGAAAATATGAATTAATTCCCATCTCGAACAGATCTTGCTCCATAACCTATGGGGCTCCTGTGGGTCCTTCTTATCAAAACCAATGACTTTTTATGGTGTCATCAACAGGAGTGTTTTATGCAACCTGTGAAAGAAATCCATGAATTTCTGTTGACATTGTTTGTAGCAATTTAACTTTGTAGCAAGTTAGCTTTGGTAAACTTAACGTTGGATGTTGTATAAGCTTAAATTCAAACAAACAAAAAACCCCAGGCATATAACTGGGGGATGGGAGAGACTCTTGAATTTTCCCGTGAAACTTCCCAGCGCTCAGGTATCTCCCAAGTTGTGGATCTGGGCCAGAGTTACATGTTTGTATCTTTTTCATCCGTTCAGTCATACTGAGTAAAATCAATAACCAATGTAAGGGTTTGTTGAACTTATATTTCAGAAGACTAGTTAAAATTTATGTACAGATTTCTTCTTTTGGCATAAAGTCTTGATGTTTTGCAAGCGAAAGTTGAAATTATTGCTTTGAGTAAGTTGGTTCGAATTATTGGTGCTGTGATATTTTAATATTTTTTAAAAATTGGGTTCTGTGGAATGACAAAAAAATTGGTAGGTTCATAGCTTATTAAAATATTTGGTTTAAAAATGCATAGTACTACTTAAAGGGCACTCTGTTTTAAAAATAGGAGTATTCAATTAACTGGCCATTGATCTAACTCAAATTCCGTAAATGTATCACATTCCAGCTTTATGTGTTAAGTCTCTAAAGGCATAAATGTGCGGAATGAAATAATTTCTACTTGGAAGGAGTGTAAATAGAATTGTCAGTTAAACGATCTCTTTTGTTGTATTTTATTTAAGTATAACTTATCAATAGCAACTGAATTATTTTTTAAAAAAGTAACGTAGACAGCTTCTCTTGAATATTACATGCTACTACAGTCTCCTGTAGAAAATAGCTGCAGGCAACAAACCACTTGAAAGTGTGCCTGCTCTTGTTGGTGGGAGCAACTGCATTAGGCTTAGTCACATCATGAAATAATGTTAGCACTTCAGAGCATTATGAACTTTTCAAAATTAGATTGCTCTTTGTCACTTATGGTTCGAATTTAAAATGATTTGAGAGTCCTCATTTGTCATTTTTGTTTGTGGTGTTACTGTCTCGGTTTTTTTGCTGCAGGCAAATATAATAAAGGAGATTAGGTTTTCTGGAACTTGTGTGCCAGCATAAACAGGTTGTATGTTTAACAGAAACTTTAAACACTTTGGTTGCTTATTTTCACCAAATGACTCTCCAAAAGTAACCAAGTATTTCTACTGGTCACTTATGCTTCTTGGTTGTGTTGCTGGAATGCTGCGTTTTGTCAAATGAAATGAGGTTTTGAACTCAGTGTGATCTCTGGCCACAGCGTGACCATTTCTTCTCTGATTAATTTGAAAACTTAAGAGAATATTGTAGGTGTGAATTTACAAAATGGTACTACTGGGTTTTGGTGGTGGTGTTGTTTGTTGTTTTGGCTTTTTTTTTGTTAGTTTTTGTTTTGTGGGTTTTTGTGTGTGTGGGTGAGGAATTAAGAACACATACTGGAAGAGGAATGTGTTGTAGACTGCGTGTGTCTCTGTCAGCTAGATGCTAGAATTCCTGAGAGCTTCATCTGCTTCAGTAATTGTCTTGTAATGGAAAGAAGTGATTGATAGCAGCCATCAACATATCGGTTTAATATTTCTAAATAGGCTCTGCTCGCTTTCTCTGTGTCACATTCGCATCCTGAAAACTTCGTCTTCCTTATGTGAGGATCATTGACAAAGAAGAATAAAGAATGAACTTAGTTCTTGGGAAACTGGGGTGGTTAGGGAATTAAGAGTTTTAGATTGGAAAATAGGAAGCTTATACACAACAAATCTATGGCAGAATGGAAAGAGCTCTTTTCCATATGCATCACAAAAACTTCCATGGTGACATACAGGCTTATTGCACGGGTTTAGATTCAGCACCATCCAATGTTTTACATCACCTCTGCTTTTAAAGGGTAAGTAAAAATGGGAATTCTTCATGGTCCCATAGGTCTTCTGTCCCTGGCAGTCCTGCGGTTTGATCTGCCGAGGTTCTCTTCCAGCCTCCTGACCCTTCTGCCTCCTGGGCCATGGACAGAGGTGGAACTAAATGGGGCTACAGGCAGATGAAACGGCCTGGTGCAGACAGTAGAGTCCCCCTGCCAGGAAGGACTGTACGGCGTGTGCCGAGTTACTCCCTCCGCTCTGTTGAGGTTTGGGCTGCTGGAGAAGATCGGGGCTCCGGGTCGGTGGGGGTTCGTGGTGGCCTGGGGTCGCTCCCTTGCACCGGCCGCCCCTGCACCCCAGAGGGCGCTGGGGAGGTGGCCGAGGGTCTTCGTGGGGAGCGCACGGTGGCCTGGACTTCAGTTTTGGGAAAGGAAATTGGGGAGGGAGAATGTTTCGTTAACCTGTGCAGTATTAACATCAGCATCAACGAAGGTCCTGCTCTAGCATTTGTTCTTTCTGAAAGGCCTCTTTCTGGAGTAAACCAGTTAAGCTCTTCCGCCATTCTGTGAAGAGATTTCATGTTGGAAGGTTAGTCCAGTGACTTCAGTTGGCTTTTTATATTGGGGAAAAAAACCTGCTTTCAAAAAGTTGTGTATCTTTGTGGTTTAAGGGTAAGCCTTGAAATCTGATGTGACTTTTAACAAGGTCAGATATTTACTTATGAGTGATGCAGTGAAAACTTCTGTTTTGGGAATTGGAGATTAAAAGTGTTATTTCAGTCACATGTTGTTTTTAATTAGAATTTATTTTAATTCTTTTAATGTTTCAGTTCCTAAGAATCTGGTGAAGTTTGATTTTATTTTTTTTTTGAGTAAATACAAAGTAAGGGAAACTTCTGTAGATCACCACAGGTAAATGTAGGGCTAATACTGACTTATTCGAGTTGGGAAACTTGAGGGGCTGTTGTCTGACAGGCTTCTGTCTTAAGGAAGGTGTTTTGCAGTTAAGGTATCAATGCAAAAACTTTGTTCTCTTCTATTGTCCTGTCAGTTTGATGGCTGGGATCACTAAGACTGGGCCAGAGTCCAAAATTTGGTGGGTTATGCTGTTGCAGTATTTCACAGCATGCTCTATCCCTTTAAACTTTTAGTATCTGTTGTCTCCAAGTGTTCTGCTATTAAGAAAACCTCAGATCTGTGAGATCTTGGGTAGAGAAGGGAGAGCAAGGCATTTGTTTTCTTTCATCTCACAAACATTTTTCCTCAACCGGTCAGATCTGAGGAGAGATCTGGCACCCAATATTTGGAGATAGGGATGTGGGAAAATTTGATCCCCTGAGGTACTCCCTTGGCTTTCATGTGACAACTTTTCCTAGACTTTACTGGCTGCAGAGTTGCATGGAGGAGCACAGGCACAGTCTGTTTTTAAACTTCTCTATCCCAATTTGAGTCAGAAATGAGGGACATACAGGACTGCATTTGTATGCAGTTACCTCTTGTCCTACTGTGATTTCAGAGAGAAATTACGTTAGCTGTCATGTAACTGCTTTGTTCAGGTATTCACTTTATGTCCAGGTATGTACTTTATTGTTGTCTATTATGTACACTTTTTTTATTGTGTAACTAGCAATAACTTCCCCCTCTTGGAGGGCTTATTTTTGTAAAAGAATATAATCAGAAGAGTGAGTAGGTAAGAAGATTGGCATATATTGGGGGGTAGATTGTGATCTGTGATTGAGAAGTTAATCACAATACCCACCCAAAACAAAGTATCTAGAGATGAGAGATTGTTGGTTGTGTTCTGGGTTTTTTTGGCTTTTTTTTTTTTTTATGATGAATGTTGTATTTTTTTATGGTTCTGTGTCTGACAGCTTAAGTCCTGCTCTTACACCTTTTATGCATTTTACTTTTCTATGCTTTTATTTCAGTAAATTGGGTTAGAGCAAGGGAATATGTGTGGCACTAGAAGGCAGTGGAAGAATTTTTGTTTTCTACAGCATTGTTTTTTTTTTTCTTAGTGCATCTATGTGGCTTCTAGAGTGGAAAGTAGTTTTGCATCTGTTCCCGTTCTTGGGTTGATAGGGCAAGCCAATGATGACTTCTATTATTTTGAAAAAGGTCTCAAATGGTGCATGTTGCCATGTAATATGTATGTCTGTGTTGGTCTAGATAGGTATGAAGAATTACAGCTGGGGTCCGAATTTCAGGGCTTTTTGTTAGCAAAATAATGAAAAGGAAATAAAATATACTGACATTTCAGAAAGCGCAAAACATTTCTGACCACTTGAAAAAGAAACAATAAACCTTAGGAATGCATGTTTTGTTTAGTTGGGATTGCATTCCAAAATTGGCTTTGAGCTGTTGTTGAGGTTTGGTGAAGTGCTGCTCAACTCCTGGCCAGCGAGGGGTGATGTGCAGAACAACTAACCTTACCTGCAGGCTGCCCTTCAGTTTCTCCCTTCCCCCGTCTGCCCCACTCCCACGAGTGAGAGGCATCACTCAGCCCACACGCTTGTTGATGGGATGCTTCATGGAAAGACGTGGTGATGTAGTAGGGGTAGTCGCATAGCAAAGAGAACTTAATGCAGTTATTTTCCTATTGCTTAATACACGTGATCTGCCTAGAAAGAGATGAATACTTTTGATTTGGAGGTAATATTGCAGTTCTTGGTTATGGCTGAATTGCATTTTTTTACTTAACATAGTATTTCAGCCTAAGTTTTGTGAAACACATCTTCCCTGCAGCATCTCATCTGGGGAAAGAAGATTGACTTTAACTTTGTTTGCAAATAAAAATAAGCTGTAAAGCTTTTCTGTCATTCATGCAATTACCTGTTTTTCCTTTAGGTAAAAGTCCTAGTTCATCCCTTAAGAAGGATAAACTCTGGAAATTTGGACCACTTCAAGTCTTAGTAAGCAGATAATATGCAAGTAATATAATTGGCTGACTTGATTTGTTGGAGTGTAATCTTCCAGCAGGGAGGGTTCAGTACAGGGAGAGTTTCTGTGGAGCAGGGGTGTGAATATTGAAGATCTGTATTTTTTTAATATGTTACTTTTATTGTCTTACCATGTGTAAGATAATGTACTGAATATCTAGGTAACTGAAGTTACTAAAAAAATAAATTGTAAGCAGTAAATGTCAGGAACACAATTTTGTAATTCATGCAGCATGCATTTGACATGTCTAATTTTTAATTTGAAAATGATTTTGTATGACATCAGTCCTTGAATAAGGTTTTTTTATACTTATGGACATAGTGGCCAACTAATTTAATTTAAATAATAAGGCGGTACATCCTGACCACTGGCAATATTTTTCATTTAACTTCTGATCATCTTAGAAACAGAACTGAGTAATTATGATGTTTTTTTCCAAGGGAGAAAATAGGGGAAACTTGATAAAGACTTTTTTTCAAAAGGAGAATGACCAGTGGCTACAGTCTACATATGGCAGTGCTGTGCTTGTGACAGACAAATTGGAAGTAGAATTGATACAGACTGTTGTATCTTGATTTAGGGTAAAGAATGCAACTTAAATACAGTTGAAAAGAAAAGACTGTGATATTAATAATTTAAGATTAATAATATCCATATTTTCAAAAATTTGGTTGAACTATTTTGGGATGGGAACTATATTCTTACAGGAAGGTTCCAGTTCGGTGTGCTGCCATATATATACTGTTTTATATCTGTTGTTGCTTTAGGTACCTGTTTGAAAACTATATCCAAAATACTTTCTGTTTACTCCACATAAAATAAAGCTGTGCCTTACAGATGGGCAGTTGCTTGATGGAAGTGATCCCACAATGAAAAAATTATTTGTGTTCTAGATCACAGAACCGTACAGGAGGGAAAGGCCCTCTGGAGATCTAGTCCAACCTCCTGCTTAAAGCTTGTCCAGTTACACCAGGTTGCTTAGGAATTTGTCCAGTCACGTTTTGAATCTCTCAGAGGATGGAATTTCCACAATCTCTCTGGCAACCTATTATGCTATTCTTATTAAAAGGTCTTTTAATTTCAGATCTTAAAGTAATCTTAAATTCTTCTGAATATTCGTGCCCTCCCACCCCCCAGTATATATTCGGAAAATATTCCTTGATATGATGGAGGCTAGGGAAGCTAATGACCTGGTTTAAAGCTGATTGTGGTTTTTATTGGGAATTACTGAACTTTTTTTGGTGCCTGCTTTCCTCTTCTTTCTGGTTGCATTTACTATCTTTATTCTTCTGCTGTCCATGTTCAAGCCTCACTACTGTGTTTATGACAGTGTCTTGAAAATAAAACTTCCTTTCCTAAGCATTTACCGGTTCGCTTAAGTGTCATTCGTAGGCCGATCACAATGATTCTTCTTGCAGTTTTCATACTTAAGCAGTGATATTTTTATTCCTTCTCATAAGTATTATTTCTAGAAATCTACAGTTAATTTGAAACTATGGTAACCAGAAAGGAAAGCTGCACAAGTGGTACAGGTCTGTCGTTACTTGCCTAATAAACGATTGGCCAAAAAAAGGTGAAACTGTCTTTTGCATATTGATTTACCAAACATAGAAATTGTTTACTAAGGCAAATACTTCAATGATAATAGAAAAATATGCCATTTTTTTCTGCGTATGTTGTTGGATTACATTTTTGTTGTGTTTAAGATGCTCTTGTTTTATTAAGTGGACTTCCATTCGACTATGTTAAGCTGTGTTTTCAAAACTGACACATTTCTAGTGATATTTGTTTCATTTTAAAAGTGTTTATGAATTAAAAAGTATTGCTGGTGTAGCAATGTGTATATGCTACGTTGCTACTCTACTGTGAAACAGAACAGATTTTGTAAACTAGAAGACCTGTGGCTTGACGGTATAAAAATAATCAGAGAAATCAGCCTTTAGGCATCTTATTTCTCTTGCTGCATTGCATTGTCTTTCTGGTTATACTGCTCAATTTCTATTCAGCAATGCAATGGTTTTATGAAAGTTAATAAAGTTGTGTGCTTAGAAGACTATACTTGTGTCTCAAAGCAGTCACTGCTGAGCAGAAATTTTCAAAGGTGACAAGACACAGGTTATACAAATCAGTATGATACAAAAATGATGGAAAAATTTTTTAGAAACATTCAGTTCAATAACACTGTGGATAGAAGAAAATACAGTAAGTCATTCTCTTCATACCCAGTAGGTCAGGTATTAAGATTCTTCATATTCACCCCCACATGCAGTAACAGTCTTGGTTAAACTGAATTCTCAAATTTTTTCCGTTTGTGCCAAGGGGGTATAAACTCTGTGAAGTGTACCTTGCGTTCCCAACTGGTTAGGGAAGTTTTGTTTACAGAGAGGATTTATGCATTCTTGCATAATCCTACAAATGGGCTTATTTTTCCTCTCTCCAGTGAAGAGACGCATGGAAAAATTCTAACAGTTCTTTTGGATGCAAGATTGAGTCCATGTTCTTGGCAGCCTGGGGATTTAAGAAATTTACTGAAGTTTTTCAGTTCCTTTGCAGTAAGGACTATTTGATGAAGAATCCTAGAAGATAAAATAGGATTACCAGGATGAAGGAAAGTATACCAAGGAAGGTGGGAAAGATAGGATAGTGTAAGAATATGTTAGTGCTTGCTAGAACCATTTCAGAAGTATGTTCGGTGTGGAATATGTTGGCATAGACTTATTAGCTACGTAAACTATAAATAATTGCTTTTATGTAAAATCTTAATCTTGGAATATGTTGTCCTGTTAGGTGTGGAAGGTGCAAATGTTTGTCTTGAATGTTTGATAATGTTAGGAATTGAAAAATTAATAATTAAAGCCTCTAGTGAGGGGATCTGAAGGAGAGAAATCAAGGTAGCAAGCCATTGAAAATGGAAAGTTGTTTTTTACTGTGATGGTAGTTGGTGGAAAGGCTAGTTATTTAGCTGATGTGAAAGAACCAAATTGGGCAGATACGTAACTGGAAGTAATTTTGGAATGGCTTCCAGTCAACTTCCACATAGAGTTACAGAATCATCAGATGGTCAGGTTGGAAGGGACCTTTAAAGATCATCTAGTTCCAGCCCCCCTGCCCTGGGCAGGGACATCTTCCACTAGACCAGGGTGTTCAAAGCCCCATCCAGCCTGGCCTTGAACAACTCCAGGGACGGGGCATCTACAGCCTCTGTGGGCAGCCTGTTCCATTGTCTCACCGCCCATGCAGGGATTCCTCCCTCTTTCATCGTCGTCTTCCCTCCATGCTTGTTCCCTTTGAGCTACTAAAGATGTGCCTTCACCACATAACTAGCCAGTTCAGTGGCTAGCTGCCGCTAATAGGGTAGTCCTGGCTCTGCATCCTGACCCCATGTCGTGTTCTTTGCCTTGTGCCTGTCTTTTCTGCCCATTTGAACCCCATAGGTGAACTGGTTTAGGGAGCTAACTGTGAAGAAGAGAAGTTTTCTGTGGGGAGTCAATGGGGTGCTGCTCCTGAGAAAAAGGAAAAAAGGATACAGGAGCTTTTGACCAGGGAGACTATAGAATTGAAGGGGGGCTGTCCGTTGCAGTAGTTGAAGTGTTGTATCAGTTGCCTGGTCCAAAAGTAGTGGCAATGTTTTCCTGAACTGTAGGACCAGGAAAATAAAACTTTACCCCTGCTGTTGTCTGCTACTTCTCTTCCTGATGTACTCTTAAAAACCATTTGGGCAGTATGCCAGTTCCAAAAGTAATCCTCTAATCTTTGTCGTGATCTCTGTGATCTCTGTTTTATCTTTTTTTTTTTTTTTTTTCTTTCTGAAATGTTACATAGTCTGTCATAGATCAGTTAGAGCTCTGCAAGGAAATTCAGGACTGCTGTTGATTTGCATTAATTTATGCAGGCAGGAAGATCATGTACATTTTCCTTTGGTTTCAGTCTGCGTGCTGGTTTGAAGTTGTACAGGTGTTACTTGGAATGAGATGGGTAGAGGTGAGACAAGATTTAGGAATGGTTATAGAAGATTTTCCACCTCTGAAAATTTTCTTCCGGACTTAGCACAGTTAATCAGAGGCTGCTGTCAAAACCATGCTAGACCTCCTCCTTCAGTTGGATGCGTACCAGCCTGTTGTGGTTAGATCTTATTATGAGCCTTTGCACTCTCGAGTTTACCGTGGTTTAGGAAGGCTGCACTGCCAGTTCTATACGCGAGGTCTGCCTTTTGGCGGACTGTGGACCATCCTGTGCAATGATCTTAAATCCCATCCCTCCTAACTCATCTCCCTCCTCACTTCTGAGTTTTTGGGAGCATGCTGAGACTACAGCTCTAATCTCCGGGAGTACCTGATAACTAAACCAGACGTGCCCTTTTTTAATAGCATAAAATATTAATATTTTCCTTCAGAGATACTGAGAAATAGACCAAATAATGCCTGAACATGTTGCCTGCCTCCTCCCTACCTTACTTTAGGCTTGGTTGGGAGCATTTTGTTTTCTTCCGCTCTTGGAAGAAAACTTGAGGAGTGGTGTGTTTTACAACATGGAATCCTCTGATATTTTTTAGCTAGCTAAGGAGATGCCGCTTGCTGCTTTAGGTGTTTGGGAAGAGTTTTTCTGTTGTTTGATCAGAAACTATTGTAATAGCGATTGCTTAATTCTTCACCATGTTAGAATTTACATCGGGGGAAACTGGTCTGCTCTAGGCAGAAGCTACGATTTGTTGAAAATAAGCTTCTATTTGAATAATCAAACTGACAGCTACACTGTAGGCTGTGTTTTTGTGCTTTGTGAATTTGTAGCCTGGTCAGAAACGCTAGACAACAGGAAAGTCACATGTACAAAATTTTTGGAGTTTTATAGATTGTTTTAGGTCATACAGAGGATTATAGAGATTGAGGTTGTTCAGTATGCAGTCATGTAAGCCATGTTGGAACAGCAGTTGGGTTTTGGGTGTTGAATTTGTAGAAGGCAGTGAGGGTGGCTAGTGGGCATTGGTTCTTCCCCGTTGTGCAGGTGCTCCTTAGGAGGAGTGCTGTGGATAGAGCTGCCATTGCCTGAGCACTCTCCCTTTCTCCTTACTGCTGTTGAAGTGTTTCTGTGGGACTTCCCTGCTTGGAGGCATGCCAAAATGAGTGTGTGGGAAGACTTAATACTTGCTACTTACATAGCATTTTGTATGTTCAAAGTCTTCCGCAAATATTAACTAATCTTTATTTAAGGTTTGAGCCCAATTTCTGTCAGTTTCAATCAGTAACAGCCAGTTACGACCCCTACCTTTTTTTGATGTCAGAAAAACGAAACGCTGTAACTAGTCTAGTTAAGAATAATCTTTATCATCTTATTAGCATACCATTTTTGTCACTTGACCCTTCTGGCTTAGTGTGATGTAGAAAAAAGTTATGAATAGAGTATAGTACTACTCTTCAGGAGGTCCCTGTGTTGTAGGATGCTGAGTGCTGGAAAGAATGGCATTTCATTCATTTAATGTGTGGTATTTCAAGCTTTTCTTCGCTAGTTTTTGTTTCTGCTGTATTAAGGTTTATTTCTTTCCAGTCTGGGGAACCATAGTGTATTCATAACAAGCAGTGCTGTGAGAATAATGTTCATTCTGATCTGCCTTCTTGAGAACTGTCTGTCATTCATCTTAAAATGTAGTCTTAAGTTGAAAATTATTTTAGTTACTTACTGTATACCTGTACTAAAAAGTTACTGAGAATTTCCCTATCTGTGTTCTGGCATTATAAATGATAATGTGCAATTAACTGATATTTATTAAATACAACCGGTATGACATTCATGAAGTTGTTAGTGCTTTGATTACAGTAAGGTTCTCGCAACACCAAACCCAGGGTAGCTATGTACGTGTTTTACATGGATCCCATACTCTACTTTGAAAATTACAATTATGTTCGTTTTTGTCTATGCTGTTGATCTACCTATAAATGACCAGTGTGTTGTATAGAAGTGTTTTGCTGCAGCAGTGTCTAAAAAATCAGCACATGGATTTAAACCAGACAGATGTATAATTCCTACAAATGCCCCTTTTGAATGGCAGTTTTTCCAGAAAGTTACGTAGTTGTATGCTTTAGTTTGTATTACCCAGATTTTCTACTGCTTGTTTTTCTTTTGAAGAGATTGTAAAATATTCTTTTCTTCAGGTAGTTTACAACTGTGATATGCATGAATTTATAAACTGTGTCTTTGCAAATTGGATTGGATATGTTTTCATGTTAGGGATCCTTTTAAAGAGAGACTTCAGCAGTTCTGACTAATCTTCAAGATTTTGTCATTCCAACTTTTCCTTAGGGAGTTCAACATGAAAATTTGCAACAGCAGGCCTACATAGTAAATTGCATGCTGGAAACGGTGTGGTCTAATAGGAAGAGGTATTGACATCAGGGCCATCTTAGTATAGGTGGAACAGCTCTCTTGTTTTCTGCACCAGAACTGGCCTGGATGCTTCTGCGGTGGTGTGTTGCAGCTTGGAGACACTGACAGAGCACTAAGGAAAATGTAATGGTGAAAGGGCATATTGGTCTTAACTTCTAGTGGAGGGTTGAAAGAGAAATTTCCTTAGTTAATATAGAAAAAAAATACCCATCTAACAGTAATTTGCAGTCTTTAGGAATACACGTTTTTCAGAATATTGAGAACAAAATTTTATTAGTATGTAAGCAGGTTTGAATTGTAACTTGTAACACGTTAAAAACTGACTGTAAGTTTCAGGCAGAAAAAGTCTATAAAAGAGGGTCTAATCTTTTACTTCCTGTTATGTTTTATCTGTGACCAGTTCACCAATTCTACATTGGTTGTTATGTGTTAATTTGCTGTTGAGTTTTAGTTAATGATGTGGTTTTTTCTTTGTTGTGAAGTTCAGTAGCTTTAGAAATTAAATGCCTCTGGGACTTTTGACCTTCACTAAGTGTCTAAAATATATGCAGGCCTAGTACTGTAAAACAGAATAAAAGTGTTTTTGTGTTTTATTCTCATCAGAAAAAATGTTAGTCAAAACAGCTCGGGCATGAACACAGCAAAAAAATTCTTTTTGTTTGTTTTCTGGTAGTAGCATGATTTTTGGACGCTATACAGATCAATGAAGAAAATCATTAGAAATAGAACTAGTTCTGATTATGTACTCTTACAGTATTAAACTACTCAGTGGTGAGTGCTGGCTGTGATTGAATAAAGCTAGTGCTGGCTTTACATAGAGTAATGGCAGATGCTAATCATGTCTGGTGTGCTGAAGAAACACTGTAATCGTAATGGACCTAAATGAGACCACTCTTGGCTGTGCTTGGTAAAGCGTGCTGGTGCTTCTTTGTTCAGCAGGGATGTAACATCTTTCTATTTCTGTCACATCACTGCTGCTTTCATTGCCATTTTATATAGGGTTTAGGCAAAGGTGATCAGCTCTTGGCTTGTCAGAACATTTATTCAGACACCAGAAAACGGAGAGAGTTACGAATTTTTCTAATTATTGGAAAAGCAGCACATTGGGGCCAGGCTTTTATGTATCGTAGCTGGCTAGATATGGTACTAGCATTGGGGTGCTGTACGAAGCATGCATCATAGTGCTGTATCCAGAGAGGATAAGCTGGATTTGGAGCAGTATATGGCAACTTTTAAAGCAGTTGTAGCCTACCAAAACAGCATGGACATCTCTTTTTGCCTCTGACATAATTTGACAGTCGATCAATTCTGCTGTAGTGTCACTGATTTTGAAAAGAACTGTTTTCTTGCACCAGCCACAGGACTCTTTTGTCGAGCCATCTCAACTTACTAAACTGTTGGAAAGCTAATTCATTCAAAAAGAAATTAATAGATTGTTGCTCAACAAAGGGTCTGACAAGTGCCCTTGACTGTGAGATAGGGCCAGAATTAAATGCAGGGAGACGGGGGTAGTGGGACTGTTTCTTTCACCGGTAACAAACCATCTATTTTATTCTCTTATCGAACTACTAGGGTGGTTGTTTCTAGTTTCATTCATTATTTAGCAAAAAACAGGCTAGATATAGTTAATGTGGCCTCTTCAAATTGGTATAAAATGTGCTTTCAAATTGATAATTGAAAGGAATACGGGAAAAAAAAATTGAAGTTACTAGTACTTGTCCATGTTGTTGCCATTGAACAGCTTCCTTTTCTAAAGGTGAGTGACAATTTGAGAAGGTGTATAAAAGAAAGATAGTGAAATGGGGAAGTAAGTGGAACTACTGGAAATGCTTAAGTTTTAAAAATGGATTTTTATAATGTGTGTGTAACACATTTTATATTCTAAGCAATCAATAATAACAGTGTAAAGCCTTTAACTGCTGGAGAGCATGGTGGTTTTAAATATATCCTGAATTTTTAGGATTTGGTAGTTTGTTCACAAAAGACAATGAAATGTGGAGTTGAGGGTATGTGTTGCAGGTTGTACATTGGGACATTTGTATCACAATATAGTAGAACATAGTCTAGTGTGTTAGAAATCTAGGATATCTGTGTTCTCAGACTGATAAAATTTTACCATATTGTTACTTCTATTTAGGTGGTTCTCCAGAGCCACTAATCTGGGAGTAAATTATACTCTAAATAGAGTGGAGGAAGATTCTGCAGTTTATTTAGGGAACATGTAGATGATGGAATTAAACAGTTAGACATGTCAAACAGAACAAGTGGCATACTGGGCATCATACAAAAGCTTAACTTTTTGCAATTGTCACGTTTGGAAGTGATATAGTGTACCAGAACAATTAATATAGTCTTACGATATTATGCAATAAAAAATTATTGCCATGCGAAAGAAGTTACTTGAAAAAAGAATTCACTAGTGTTGTTACTAGATCCTCAAATCTTCAGAAAGCAATGCTAAGGAATGTCTTATATTATACAAATATAAACCATCAAGAAATAGAATTGTCAAAAATGGTAAGAAAATACTTGTTGAGAATATTCTAATCATATAGTATAATGGTAAATCAGTGTTGAAGGAAGTGCAAACTTAAGGCAGTAAGGAGTGTGTTTTAAGGAAAATATAGAAGGTATTTGGTAACATGATTGGAAATACTATTTTGCGTTGTTGTTGAGTATGTACTATGGTATTTTGGTTTGTTATAGTCTATATTTGTTTTACTGGACAAATAATGTGTTTGGTTTTAGTCTTGGAGATACTTTGTTCTGCTGTGTAAGTTAGGGTTGGTTTTCTTTTTAAAATACCATTGTATTTTAACTTTAATGCTTTAGTATAACAGTGAAGTTTGAAGCTATGTGCTCTATGCTTTCTTTCGCATCTCTCTTTCCCCCTCCTCCTTTTTCTCCATTCTTGCCCTGTCACCCCCTGCATCATTCTTTCAAATAAAGTACTAAATTCAACCCATGTTTGCTACAGTAAGGGCTTTCATTGGCTGCAATGTTGGTTTTAGTATTATTTCAGTTAGTTAATGTTTTTCGAATTTACAAAACAATCACATTTTGGTGCCCATCCTTTGTGCCAAAGGCCTGGCAGCGCTCTCAAGTGTCAATGAATAAAAAAATGCCACAGGTATGTGTCAGGAAGGTGCTGACTTACTCTGCCTGTTTGTAAAATCAACCTATAATTCTCGCATGGGTTTAATGACGAATCACGTATCTTCTGTCCACGGCAGATCTGGCATTATGTGTTAGTGCAAAACTATCGGAAATATAGTTGTGTGCCTCAGTCGAATGTATGTCAGGTTTTCATGACGGGGTGATCTGGTGCTACTTTGTCCGGGTACTAACAGTTGTGTTACCACTGACAAAGGCCTCTCACAGTGTGTTTCTCCCCCCTGTTGGCACAGAAGGCGGATGTTTATGCAGAAACCTGGAAGATGGTGTGATTTAAGTATCATGCTGCAGTTCTTGACTGTCCTGTAAATTAGATCTGCCTGGGTTTACACTCTTCCTCTGGTGGCTTAATTTTAGAATAAGATGGTTATTTATTCTGAAAATGCCATACAGTTGCTTAGTTGCTCTTCCCCTGAGCATTGTTCCTTGTGGACTGCGCACGATGACAGTATGGGTGAGTGAGTATACCTTTCGGTGTGCGTTATCTACCTGTATTGCTTCACAGGGCACAAAATGAAATTCAGAAGTTATGCTATTGTTGACATTTCTAATAACTGTGAATTATTACTAGAGTACCAAACTTGTCTTTGTTGAGAGCCTAATTAAAATAAAAGCACAAGTTATTGCAGAAAAGTCAGTACTACTAATTTTGCGTAGTAAAGAGTAAATTATAGGTAAATGCTGTCCATTTCATAAAGGCTGAATATTAATCTTCTTATTCTAATTTGGTAGCAGTTATCTTCCTGTAGTAATTCTTTATCCATGGATTTTCATTTGTTTCCTCCTTCATTCCTGCCCCCACATATTTAGATTTATGAATAGCATCTGTCTTTTAACGCTGTTAACTCCTCTGTCTTTCGGAATTCTCTGAAAGACATGGTAGTGCTGCCTTATTAATTGCATTTTTTAAAAAATATCTTTTTCTTCCATTGATGTTTGCTAATTGTTCTTGTGAGGTAAACAGTCTTCAGCGTAGCAAGTAGGAACAGGGGAGTTGTCGATAAAGGGAGAGAGATGTAGGCTAATGGCCCCGCATTAACAACTACCACTGACAAGGCCAGGAAACCCCATCAGGACCTTTTAAAAAAACATCTTAAGCTGAAGGAAGCCCAGGGGACAGCCTGCTTTTTAGGGACCCATTCATATCTGTGGAAGTAGATTTGATCACTTAGTACCAGTTACGGCAAAAGGCTGTAAAGGGAGAAATAAAATATTTTCCCTGTTTTTTCTGTCACTCACTATTTGGTCAGATGTGCAGTTTCTTGCTAGGGTTGGGGTAGATGAGCGTTGGAACTCCTGCATTTGGGCAAAGCTAACCGAGGAATTTTAAAAGAACATGTGAGTATCGGTGATCTTGCTGTTGGGTTTATGTAGTTTTAGTGAGGGAAGGTTAAAACTGGGATGTGCTGTAATGTTTCACTTGTTTTTTTAGAGTAGCCAAAACCACCTGGGTGGATTGACTGTAGAGGATAGTCGTCCAGTTCCTTAGGCTTTGTCCAACCAAATTTAAACGTTTGCATTTCTGTGTAAGTATACCTAGCTTAAAGCTCTACTTAAAAACTCATATCCCTCTAACAAATCCTCTAATTTATTGTCAGTAGCATTTGTCCTGGCACTTCTTTCAAACTACACTAGTGCCTAATCCTGTGAGGGGGGGAAAATAGTATGCATTTGGGTTCTTAAATTTTTTTTTTTCCACATGACTAAAGCATGTGAGAGTCAAGTAGGTAGCCTCTAGAAAAATGTTTTGGATTCCACAGTATTCTTAAAACTTAGCAGCTTAAATTTACGAAAAATCATTTCTGTTGTCTTACACCATGTTTTTTCCAGCAAACAATACAAAGCTTGCCTTGTCTGAAGGGTAACTCTGAGGTTAATAGTGTGTTTTAATGGAGTAAGTTGTGCTTAGCTAAAAGGCAGTCTTCTTTTAGTAAGTAATGGTTACATATTTGCAAATATTTATGGTGGGCAGCATTTTTTAATGTATACACATTCTGCTAATGGATTTAACTGGATGTTATTTTGCTTGTAGCTTTAGAACCATGACGGAGCATTTCATACTAACCATTGATAAATAAGCTGGTGAGTTAGCGCCTAGATTTGTAGTTTGACTGCCCATATTCCATGTCCTTGTAGGATTTTTAGTTCATTGGAAAAGAACTGTGGCAGCCATCCAGAAGTTCCAAGCTATTGTCACAGGTTAAAGTGAGATTTTAAAAAATGTTTTAAAAATGTGTAGCTCATTATTTCCTTCTGATCAGTAAGGGATGATAAAGGACGTAGGGAGCCTCTGCTACAGGGCTGGATAGATTGATTGTTAGAGATCAAGCGTGAGTGCTGTCTGTATGGTAATACTCAAGAAAGTTTTGAGAACTAGGTACCATTTTTTACCATGTATTGTCCTTTTTCTTTCTCCCACATGTGAAAGTACAGGCAGCACTGGAGCAGACCTAGCAGAAACTTACAAAATGCTTTAAAATGGCTGGGAAGAGGAATACTTTTTGTTCTAGCTCCGTGGTTTTCTTTGGGCTGTGGGTTGTGGGTGTTCATTACTCTTTCTGGTTTCAAACTGTTTTATTGGAAAAC
Organism: Rhinoptilus africanus; assembly: GCA_013400135.1. Taxonomy (NCBI): domain Eukaryota; kingdom Metazoa; phylum Chordata; class Aves; order Charadriiformes; family Glareolidae; genus Rhinoptilus; species Rhinoptilus africanus. The sequence goes on along the minus strand of VXBO01008825.1, from coordinate 41,161 downwards.
AGGTAACCAGTATCCAATGTCAAAAATTTTCCCATGTGTAAAAGTTTGTGAAATGTTTGTTTGAAATGACTGGAAATTAATAAATCATAATATTTTCAATCTTTCTGAAAATACTGCTTTTCATGAGAGACTCTTATGTCTGTATTAAAAATACTCAAATACCGGTGTTTCCTGTGGAAGGGGGGAGTTTTGCTAATTATGGCTTAGCAAATGTTTTTAATAGTAAATTCTCTTCACTCATAACAAAATGCATGTGCGGTGTGCATCCTTCTTTGTGTGATTGAAGGGACTAGAAAACTGCAGTGCTGCTGGTTTGATTTGTTGGCTTTTAACCGCCAAGGTTAATGCGAGTCGTGCGGTCTTCACTCTTTTTCCCCTCTCACTAGCAGTGTGGGGTGACCGGTACCTGCCTGTGCATAGCTAGATGTGTGCTGTTGATGCTGCTTTAATCAGCCCTAAGCAGTTTCTAGAGAACATCTTGAAGATACGTTGTTTCCTCAGGGACTTACTGCATTTGCAACATCACACCTCTGCTCCTGCTGCTTCCAGAATATGATTATCAGCCATTAGTACTGCATATTTTAACATGGTCACTGCATAGCGTTTCCCTTCTCATTTGTGATTTCTATCCTGCTCATTATTGAGGATCTTTCTCTAGCATGTTTAATGTTTGTTGATTTCTTTAATGTTCTGTGGGTTTTTTTCCTGTACTTGTCATTCCAGTATAAGTTCTGCCTAGTTGTTAGTCTTGCTGACAGAAATGTTGATAGATTTTTACAAAACAAATTTTTCTACAAAATTTTTTTTCTTCGTTTTCCTAGGGAAGATAAAAGTTCCTTCCTTGTTTCTACTGATCAGTCAATCTCTTTAAAAAAGGTATTTGAGATGGGTGCTTTATATTGTTTCTCCCCCCTTTACCCTTGTGTGCTCCAGAAAACTGAAAAATCACATCCAGAGTTTCTGGGTTTTGCCTTCATGTTGGCTAAATGAGAGCTGTTAACAAGTAGCATGTCATATTGCACATTAGAGGCTGTGTGATATATGAGAACATCAAATGGTATTTCAACCCCAGTGGTTTAAATCTTTTTTTAATTTGCTTGGTTTTGTTACTTACAGCATACACCCATATTGTCATACATGGATTGCATTCTGCTACTGTGCTGCAGATGGAGACGTTTTAAACCATTGCTGCTTATGTAAAATGAGACTGTAATTTATTTATAAATAGTAATAAATAATATTATTTAGTCTGTTATTTTAATGTAATTTTTGTGAATGGAGGGTATCAAAACTTAAATTTATTCTTTTTGTTTCAGGGTAGGGAATCATCATACTGCATGAACCTTGATGTGTTAATTGGTGAGAGATTTGGTTTAAATAGGCAACCAGGGCATTCTGTCTTCTCTCCCTTGACAAATACTACCTTCCATTTTCAACAAGAATATTGTTTTGGTAAAGGGGAACCATTTAAAGGCATAATTTTGTGCTAGTGCTTGAGGGTTGTAAATATCACAATCCAGTAAATACTTGGAAATTTCTTGAGCTGGAAATTGCTGCTTGTGTTGCTCCCAAGGAGTCACCTCATACGTAAATTGAATTGCTTGGTGAGTACTTCAGTTTCTTCAGTGTTATTGGAGGAAGTGAAAATATTTTGGTATCTGCTCCTGGAAACAATGCTGGACAACTGTATCTTTTTCTGCAAAATGATCTTTTTCCCTTCCATTTCAAGTTACGGAAATTGATTCTTGGGGAAGAATCTTGGGGAAGATATGTTGATATCATTAAAATTCTCAATTTATACTATACAGTTTTTTACCTATCAGAGTAAAAACAACTTTAGTTTTCTCTCTTTAATGTGTTCTTTTGGGGGGTTCAAGGGGACTAACTGTGATTTCAGTTCTAAAATGTGTATACTCACTGGGGCTGTAATACAGAATTAAGTATAGTAATACTGTAATGTAAAGAATGATTAAACCTTTGTTGCTGTAGAGTGTTACTTGTAGTCTGTAATCATTATAGAGTTAACATCATTATTTGGTCTGATAGAGAAATGACATACAATTATTTTGCTTTGGAAGAAGAGGTTGATATTTGTATATGCTACAGAGAAACCTGATGGCATTCTGTTAGGTATAAACTGGTAAGGTGTCCTTTGTGGATTGGCTTTTTTTGTTGTCAGCGTAAAATGCCAGAATTATTTCCCTGTTTCCAAAGTGTTAAGTTTTATGCATTAATTTGTGAAAAAGCTGTGTGAACAACAATTTTGATGGAGTACTTTCTATTTCTCTGTATCCCCATTGCCAGGGTGAAAAGGCATCTTTAGAGCGTGTTACTGGTAACATGCGTGCACTGTGTGTAAATTCAGTGCTAAGACTTGATATCTAATTCTTAACACTTACTGTGGTTTCTTATTTTTATTAATTCACATGGACCTTAATTGTAGTTAATTCCCTGGGAGACCTGTCCAGAGTGCAGTATATTGAGTGATACCTCTAGTTGCTTCTCAGATAGTGTTTGTGTTTTGTTTTTTTATTTTGCTGTTGAAACAGCTGTGCCTTTGTCATTCTTGTGCTTTAGTCCTTAAAACACTCTAGCTGTGTTCTTAGACCTTCCCTTACCATGCAAGTTAAGTTCACAAGCAGCTAATTACTGCTTGTTCTGTGGTCCATCAGGTCTTCTGTGACCTTTTTAAAGGTTCTGTGTTGCTGTCTGGCTCCTTCTCTGCTGGTCTGCTGTTGTTACCTTTGTTCCTTCCCTGCAGCTAAGACCTGGAGAAGAGGAATTTTCCTAGTTTGTGGCCCAGCAAGTGTATCTTGCTATGATCAGCTGCAAGAAGTGCTTCCGTAGCCTTCTGCATTGGCTTTCCTCTGCCTTGTTTTCTTGGCGGGCTGTGTATTACACCAGATTCTGTGGTTCTAGAGTAGGTTTTATGCTTAGCATATAAAATCTTAAGTTAATTCACATAGTAATAAAATTTATGTTCTGTAATTAATTTTTTTGGCAGGCATCTGTTTCACAGTAATGAATTGGTAACAGTTCCTAAAATGTCTGTTGACTGTCTGGAGAACTGTAGGAAAGCTAACATTTTAAAATGTTTCTCATAACTGCAAGAAGTGGGCAGCTTTATATTAACCCGTCTTTTCTCAGAAAAACTTCCCAAACTTCCAACCACAGTATATGTATTTTTTTTTTTAAAAAAAGGTGGACCTCTGAATTTAAAGGGTAATTACTTCCTCTTAATTCCAAAACTACCCTGAAATTAAAACAATATGGTAAGTGTAGATATAGTAGTTGGGGTTTTTTTTTAATAAAAACCAAACCAACACAATCAACCAACAAAAAAGCCTAACTTGACATGGCGCTACCTATGAGCACTATTGTCTCTTCAACTCGTACCAGCAGTTGAAAACTGTGTCTCTGATTGCAGGTTCATTTTAGGTTGCTTGCAAGACTAAATTCATAGCATTTAATGATCTAGGATTTTCATACCCTAGGGCAAGATTATAGTAAGTGGAGGTCAAGCTGAACAACTGCCAGACCTAATTTACACTCAGATAAAAATGTTCTTGTCTAACAATTAGATTGACTGTTATTACCTCTTTCCCTAACTTTTGCTAAAATTTGTTTTATATTGTTTCAAGACCAAGGCAGTCTAATGCCAAGGAAGCATCCTCTGAATGGAATACTAGTCTCGCCTTTCCGGTTTACGAAATTGCGCAGGATCGGCTGTACATATTAATGGCTGGGGATAGGAGACTTACTCTGAACAGAATTTTTCTTAATATATAGACTTCTCTTAATATGAAGCGAACAAGAAAACAGCAGCAATCAATGAAGGTGAAAAAAGGGGATGAAAAAAATCTTGGAAAGATGTATCCCCTTTCATTATTTGTGTTTGAGTGTTCCAAGGTAGAGCTTAGAAGTGTGTTTTAGTAGGATTATTATAGTTACTTCTTCAGATCAGTTGATTTATTCGTATGATGTTTTGCCCTCTATGTAATAGATCATGATCAAAATAGCGAAGAGGTTTTTCCTACAGGTTAAGTGAGGAATTAAAGTGTAGTCTGAAACATTAAAAGTGATTACACTTAGTTGTATACATACAAAGAAAAGCAAAGGTGGTCATATTTCAGAGAAAGCACTGTGTTATTGTAACTAAACATTATGTGTAGATATTTTTTCAGGTGATGTTAACTTCCAGTGGCACACATGTATAGGAATTTCATTTAAATTTTAGATAAGTTTTGCACACAAACCTCTTTGAAACAAGATATACTAGTAATCCTGCTTAGTGGTACAACAGCACAAGAATCCTATACTGCTGATTTATTGCAAGAGCAGTTCTAAACATTAAGTGGCTTTTTGACTGAGCAGAACATCAAGTTGGCAGTTTTTATTAGTAATGTAGAGAGATTAATATAACATAGCTTATTGCTTATCCAGTGTTCCTATGAAATCATGGGGACATTAAAATCATAACTTGAAAAAAAATCTGCTACTTAATACTTGAGTATACCAGGTTATTTTTTGTATAAAGGTATTATAACCATGCATGAATCCTCATCCATTACTTAATTTTTAGTCTCTTCCCTTTTCCCATGATGCATAGCCAGCCCTGTGACAAAAAAACTCTATGTAAGTGAAAAACTTTTGATTTGCCATTAGATGTTATGATTTGATGTTAGGATCCTGAGTGGTGATCCCAAGGTATTGGTAAAAATAGTTTATGAGAACAAAATATGTTAGACATAAGTAAGAGCAGAGTCTGAGTTCAACAAAGGTGTAATAAAAATGTAATTGGTGGGTAACTAATTAAGTCAAAGAAACACTGCTCTTGAATAAGGTAGCTATGAATAACTTCATATGGGGAATTCAGCTAGATTTAATTTTGTATTTCAGAAATTTAAATTTGTGGTTTAGAGAAGGTATATTGACTTATTTCAGCATTGCATCATTGTACAACGTAAAATGGAGTAGAAAGATCAAAGCAACCTGAAAGAGTTAATTGCCTATTTTAAATGATCCCCTTTCTGTCCAACTGTTTAAGTAGCTGGAATTATTATTTACTGATAAAAGTAAGAGAAACTAAAGTAGGACTGAAAAAGCTCTGTACCTTTAGCAGCATGTTGTGTTCTGAACTGCCGAGTTAACTCGTTTCTGATTTGTGTGTGGGGAGACGGGAGAGATGTATTTGGTAGAATACAGTGGAAGAGACGGGTGCTCAAGAGTAGGAATGCAGTTAATTACGAAACCACAACAATTGTTGGGGAAGACGTGATGACAGATACAGCCCCTGCAATCTAGCAATTCTTGTTTTAATAATTAGAGGTAATTTCAAACTGATAAGTCAAATACGATCATCAACTGAAAACCACAAGAAGATGATCCAGTTCAGATAATAACTTAAAAGCTGGAACTATAATGAGTGTCTGAAGCATTTTTCCATGTCGTTGTTGGAAAGCTATAGGTTGCGATAGCTGCCCTCTGGTGACTTCTGCTGTGGCAGTTGAGTTGTCCATTCCTCTCTTGGAGGTTACCACCCATGTAATGTAAGTCAGCAACATGGGATTTGTCATCCCTTTAGTCCTCCCTGTTTGCAGTTCAGAATATAGAATATAGAGCTGTCATTAATTGATCTGATTGTAAACCAGAGCATGAGAGATGTGAAAACTTGTTCTCTTTTCTTGGTTTGTTTTTTTTTTTTTTTTGGTGTGTGTTGGGGTTTTTTTGTGTGTTATGTTTTGTTTTTGATGGAGTGATGATATTTGATCTAGTTAGGTTCTTACCCCTGGGTAGCAGCCTGTGAAGAGTCCTAGGAAAGGGCTGTTCAGCAGCAAATATATATGAATTTGCCACACAAAATCACAAGTATTAAATGGTGGTATGAGTTAAGATATAGCTGCTGTAAATACTGTCAACGCTGCAGTGAAATGGTATTTTATGTTTTATACATTCTTAACAACTAACTTTTAGCAGAGAAAAATGCAGTTTGATATGCCTGTATTAAAGGAGCTAGTAAACTATGACGACTAAAAGGAGGTTCCTTTTCTGTTAAGGATGCGGTAAAAACAATAGCTTGAATTCTTCGCTTATGCCGAAGATTGCATTTTTGACTCAGCTCTAAGGAAGAAAAAGAAAAAACCCCAATGTTTCGCATGTGAGACTTGTTTCATCTGCTGGAGATGAGGGTATTAGTAAGTGACTCCTAGGAATCTGCTGTGAGTTTCATGCGATTTCAAGAGTATGGGGCAATTCTCTGGATTCAGCTAAGTGATGCTCTAGGGTACACCCCGGTCCAGAATGCTCTCTTGGAGTGGGGGAAGGGGGAGGAATCGTAGCACATGTAGCTTGTTTAAGAGACATCTGGCACTACTGCTTCTTATTTTTTTTTCTTCTTTTAAAAAGAAAATACCGGAAAAAGAGGATGAAAGTAACCACCTCATCTCAACAGTTTCTGCTGTGTTGCTGAGTTAATAAGTGTGATAGTTGTAGTTTTAAAAATATTTATTTTGTGTTGAACATAGCTCAAGTAAAATATTTACTACAAATTAGGATACTTGGATAATGTGACCAGTAATTCCCTTTTGAAGGAGGAGGGAGCTACTGGCTTTATTTACATGGTGAATTTACTCAAGAACAAATACAGAAAGGTGTAGCTTCTGATATTTTTTTTCATTTTAGATTAAATGAAGAAACCTAAGGTTTGATTTTGGTGGATGTAACAAGCTGTACATTTCGGTTTTTAGATCTGTGTGGAATGGATGCTCCTGTATCTCTGTGGTGCCTAATGCATAGTATTTGAGAGACTTATAAAGGAAGATAATTTCAAAAGGACAAGTCTCACTAACCTTTGCTTGAGAATATTTTATACACATCAAGAGTTTCTCAGTATTTGTCAGCTTACTTATTAAAATGAGTATGGTCTCTAAAAAAAGCCCTGGTTTTGATCCTTTTTTTTCTTCCTTTTAGCTTTCATAAAGCAGACGTAGTGTGTTATAGCTCTCCCAGTTGGCCTAATTTGTTACCTGTCACAAGTAAGCCATTATAGAATTGAAAGAACTTATTGATTTGAATAATGCCAATATTTTTGCAGTGTTGTTAGGACCTATACAAGTATCCACTCTGGTTTCTTCTAGATGTTTAATGAATGTTAATAGCTAACTCCAGGTCTCTACCCAAAAGGCTTCAGCACCAGTCATCTCTCCACAAAGTTCTCTTAAGAGGGCTCTGTTTTAGGATGAATAAAGAAAAAGAGAGAGTGATTTTTGAGACTTGGTGATGATAATACGTATTTTTTTTCATCTGGCAATTAATTCATTAATGGATTATTAGCATTCTGCATTGTGGATATGTTCTCTAAATTGTTCGGGGGAAAGCCATGCACATCACAACTGCTGTTTCATATAAAATTAGTATTCAGTGCTGCAAATCTCCAAACAAACCAGTTGGGATTTTAGCCCAAATGTTAGGAGGGAGAACAAGAACAAAATGTTGGGTATTAAAAAAATCTTTAAATTATGACTGAGGATGTATGGAGCACAGATGTTCTGAGGTTGGCAGAATTGCAGAGATAACTTTTTAATGAAAGAGAACAAGGTTTCTGTCCTTATTTCTTCTGGTTTAGAGGTAAAGCCAAGTTTTGCATACATGAGCAGTTACTTGAATTTTATTTTGTAAGTATGATTATTTAGATTGATTGTTGAAAGAGTCATAATCCACTTATGAAAGGCTTAGGTTCTAGCTGTCACACTGCTTGGTTTGGATGCAGCACAATATTTATTCCTTTTTTCTTAAAGACTCCTTTTCCTTTCTGTTGGCATAGCTTTTCATTTGAGCCAGGGAAGGATGGGTGACTGCTCTTGTTTACACAAACGCCAAGGTAATGGCATTTTTTTGGAGCTTCACTATAAAACTATAAATAGAGTTTTCTCCTGTTGTTGTGAGACTGATAATGAGAGCAGCCACCCGCCTGGAAGGGCGACGGGCGAGCACACCACGGTGGGTGCAGAGCGGCGTGTTCCTGCAGGTGGCCCATAGGGAATCCAGGAACATGGCGCCCTTTCTGTGGGCCAGGCCCATTACAAAAAAAAGCTGGGCTGTTGGGGGGGAAGAAGGTGGGATGGAGTGGGGCATGAAGGATTCTTACTCACCAACACCCCCTCACCCCACTTTTTTTAAAGATCCAGTTAAGACTAATGCAGTTCGACTTGCGCTTATATTTTTGTCTATTTGTTTCTGTGTTGGATTAGCCTCTTTAGTTACCTCCTGGAAGCAGTTCAACCATTTTTATGTTGTGTGAAGCTTCAGCTAATAAACTGGTGGATCTCAGCAGACAAAACACAGAACCAAGCTGGTTCTCCTTTTCCCTTCTTATCATAGAAGGCTTGGGATCACAGTGCAGTACGCTGTGACCTGGGCTGATAGGAGCTGACTCTGGGAGATGCGCTCGAGAGATTTGACTTTCCACTCATCGGTACTTTTGTGGAGTTTTCCCCTATTTCAGTCATCTAATATTGACTGTATCTTATAGTAGCAGCTGATGCTATCGCCATTTTTACTGTGTAGTGCCCGCTCTGGAATTTATAATCAAATGCAGTTCTTAGAAATAGCCAAGCAAGGTTTTTGACACCAAGCCCTAGTGACCTAGACTTTTAAAAGGGTAAAATCTATATGGTAGGAGGTGAAGCTGAAGCTCCTATAAAGCGAGTCAGCTTGCGGGCTCACATTGATCAGTGGAAGAACAACAGAAAAATAGAACTTGCCAGATGGGATACCTTGTTGGTTGGAAAACCCTGCCTCTGCTGTGTGCACTGATAATTCATCACTGTTGGCTGCACGTTTGAACAATGCTAATGCTGTTCTAGGCTTTCACTGTGTAGCGGGTTAACTGCTTGCTGCGAACAGTGCATGTGGATCTTCATCCCTTGATTTTACAATGGCCAGAATTTCGAGAGGATGTGCAAAGTTTTGAAAAGTCACTGTGCAAAGGGGCACATTGATTTATTCTGTAGTTTAGTTTGGAAATTCAGGGCACTTGGGCAGCTGGGAGTGCTTTCCATATATCATAACTCTTCTTTAGGCTTGTTTAAGTACGTGTATGTGGCTTTTTTTTTTTAAATCTCAGTTGTCGTCCGACTTGGCTTTTATTCTTCCTAAGAGCCTCATTTTCCACGCAGTCAGACTGCAACATCTGGAAGCCATCTCTTTCTTGGCAGGGAAAGATGTGACAGACACAATGAGGTGTAACTTCTACTTTTGTTATCTTATCTTTACCTTTTTTAAAAAGACACCTAAAATTAAACCATTTTAAAGATGTATGGGAATTTCAGGTGTGTTACAGCAAGGCTCAGGAAAACTGCTGGGCAGAATTATTAAAGAGTAATGTAGGTATTTTTTTCGTTAATAAGGGTCATAGTTGCATTTATTGTACAGTTGATTACTTTTTCAGTATTTTTATATGTAATGTTTATATGAATTGGTTTACACCTTCATTTTCCTGGACAGTGTAAGTTACTAAACACCAATATAAAAACCTCATGATTCAAACCGTAGCAGTATATTTGTATTTCAAAATAGTATTTAACTTACTGCATTAAGGATACTGATGTTATTAATGGTGCTTTAATGAGTAATCCTATGACTGTGAAGCACTGTAGCAAGCTCTTTTCCTTCCATAATACTAGTTCCACATATTTATTTAATAAAAATAGCAGAGGTCCAAAAAACACTTCTAATGAGGGGGACTCTCTGATGGTGAGGTTGAGGTTGGCAGAGTTACTAGGATGGTACAGAGGTCCTTGTATGTTACTCACTTTTCAGGTCTATCCTCTGAAGTCTAAACGTCACTATAGGCTTTAGCCTGACTTTTTTCATATACTTTTAAAATCTCCCCCTGCCCCAAATAAAGACTGTTTAAAGTTTTGCTCTCACAGCATTAAACCGTTAAAACAAATTTGGCTTTCTGTTTACTGATTTGTGCATTACCTCTGGGGACCTATGTTTTCCACGTGCTTGGCTGTTTCCTTGCGGGTCTCCTTCTTTGGGCTCTCATGGTCACCATCAGCTGTTTGCTGGGCTTCTCCTCTGAAGGCTGGTAAGAAGCAAATGGTGAAGTAGGTGTATGCACAGTCTGCCCTGATGAAAATGTAGGAAATGCATGTGGAAAAGGAGTGAGGAGAATGCTTTGAGAAGGAGATGGCTAAGACTGGGCACATGCCTGGTGAATTTCCAGGTAGAAGATGCTGTCTCCCTGCAAGGGTCACAGGCTGGGTGCCTTCTGCTGCCTGCCCCCCTCGGCAGGTGGCTGGCATGGGAGTCGCGGGCCCAGGCGTGGGAGTCGCGAGCCCAGCGGGGGCTCTGGCCCTTCCTGCCTGCTTGGCCCCACCGCAGCCACAGAACAGCAGGCTGTTGGCTGTGTCCCCTCCCAAGGGAAGGGGAGGAACATTAGCCGCAGCTCTGTGAGGACTCCAGTTTGCCACTTCCCTTGGGTATGTCTGGTCCTGATGGGGATGCACTGACTGACATTGGCAAAGCCCACTGTGTGCTCTGTTGTAAAGGGGGGAGCTCAGCTGCCTTGGATACTGCATCTGCTGACTTGGGTGGCTGCAGGAGGAGTTGATGCAGTTGACTCATCCAATGGAGAGCTAATGAATCATGGGAAGAGGAAATGGTTTTGCTTTCATGATTTGCTTGCTGCAAGTTCGTTTGAGTGCTAGAAGGGAGCAGAAATTTTCTTACATGTTGGGGGAGCGGGAGGGAAGACTACTGCCTTCAGCAACAGCCCACAGTGTCAGACAAGCACGTTCTGGGGTGGCTGTTTCCCACTTAATCATTAGATTTGTTGCATGAACTAAGGAGCAAATAATGATGAAAACTGAATAAAGAGCAGGGCAGGGAATAAAAATGGTAGTGTGATGGCATAATATCAACAGCCACTGTAAAGGTGCTTTTTAATTTTTTGGAAGATGAAGAGAGTTGTGTTGACAGAAGTGGTGTGGAGGGGGTGTAAAGGCTGTGGAAGTATAGAAGAAATTAAGTTGTGAAGAACAAGACTGAAAAGATAAGATTGGTATAAATTAGGTCATTTGGGTTCTTTGTTGAAGTGTTAACTGTTCAATGCCTTTGGAACCGTGGATTGTTACTGTGTACACAGACCATGGCTCTGTTGGTAAGCGTGGAAGAATGTAGATTGATGAGGTCTAGTTCAGGTTGTCTTGTAAAGGAATTACAAGACTCGTTTGTTAAGCAAACAACACAAAAATAACCACACATCTAACGGTATTAATTGCATTATTGTTCAGTTTAGTCTTAATTATGCTGTCATAATGTGATCAGAACTGCTGATATGGTTATAAGTAAATCTTGTTAAGTACAGTTGTTACAATACAGAAGGCTACTTGAAGTGTATTTTCTATATTTTACTCAAATTACGGAATTCCTTTAAAGCTTCTTGTCATCTGAAATACTAGGTTGTGTAATATTAGTCGAAATAACACAGGTAGAAGTAACGCACTCTTTCAGGCCTATAGGAATGCCATGCAGTTGCTCAAAATACCACTTAAAAATCCATTTATGAAGATGAATGCAAAAGTAATATGAAGAAGCATACTTAAATTGGGGGGGGAGGGGAACCCAAACAACCAAACCTTTCTTTACAAAACAAAAGTTTAGTCATACTTTGGTCTCTCAGAAGAGTGAGAGGCATAATGTAGTTAACAACACCTTTCTTTTCTGAAACAGTTAAGGGAAAATATTGGACATACTTCTGATCCTTTATTTAAATTTTATCTGACTAGCATTTTAACTGTTGCTGCTGCATAATTGGTTCTGAAGCATCAGCATCTCTCATTCATGGATAGATAAATAATTCAGGGTTGAACTTTAGCTGCACACTTCAGCATCACAATTCTAGAAGGTATACTTTTCTGAATTAAGAAAGTGAGGTCCTTGATTTTACAGGGGATTAACTGAACTACAGGGAAAGAATCAATACATTTCTGAACAGCCATCTTGCATTTCCAAAATCTTTATCTTGGTCACATAACCGTTTCTAAACTTTGCATTTCTGCCTTCCCAGAAAAATGATAACCTTATAAAACTTCTAAAAAATAGGTGCCCAAACCAAAACACACCTACCTGAAACGCCTTTCTCTGAGCTTGTTAAGTAATAGTCTAGTTATTGCATTATGCAAGTGTATGAAACACAAGCTTCTGGGATAGTTCTTGTGATTCTTTATATTTAGTGTGTGTATGCATATTCCTTTACAAAGGCTGTTTGCTGAATTATGTTATCATTTGTTTAGCTTATTTTTACATGTAGTAGAAATTGTGACAGGTAGCACTCAGCAGCTGCTGATAGCATATGTGTTATTGTGTGACTTGTGCTGGTGAATTGTGGCAACTCTTGCCAGTTCTCAACATTTGGCCGGTCTATTTGAGTTAGTCACAACCATACCTAAATTAATTATTCACGTAATAGAGAAAAATAACCTTTAAAAATTTGAATCTGTTTTTCAGTGAAGACACATTTGAGTTCTTCACAGTGTTTCATGCTTAGCTTTTGCTTTTATCAGTACAATTATTTAAATAGAAACTCTTCTTGCGTTTAGAGTTGGCGACATTACGTATGGTTAGTGTTCCTGGACTACATCTGTTGTTCCAGCGGTGTTTTGGTTCATTAACGTTTTGTTAGCAAAATTTTAAATGACAAGGTACAATAAAGGGATACATTATTTCTGCTATTAAAATATATTTTGAAATTCTTCTGCTTGCTTTTGAAAACTGAGTACTGAGGCTAGTTGTACTAAAGCAGCTGCGTTTCTATCTTTGGAAGAGTCATTGAATCAAATGTATATGCGTTTATTTCAGAAAAGATGCAGGAATCTTCTGGTGTCTTTATGTAATATTAATATAAATCTAAAGGAAACGTGCTACAATATTGTAACTTTAGCAATCTATTACAAAGTTTATTGCACAGAAATAACTAGGTCAACCTCTGGATGACCTGTCTTTTGGAGTTTCTTCAGTTAGCTTTAGGCTAGAGCTCCACCTTGTGATCTTTCAGCAGGATACATTTCCTTTTTATAGTTAATAATTTAATTATGATTTCACAAAGTTGAGGGACTCTGGAAAGTTTTCAAACTTGGGAGATTTCGATATCGTCTTGGGAAAGTTAAAGTTGGAATTCTGTGAGCATGCGGAAAAGAAACCAAACAAGAGCTGATTTTTATGATGCGCCTCAGTTAAATCTAAACTTCTTAAAGTAGTCTGTTTATTAGAGCCCATTTAATAGATAATACAGATGTTCACTGTTTGGAATGGCATGCGCAAGATTTTCACTTTCCTCTTACCAGACGATACTGTGATGAACTTGGTATATTTTAAAAGTTGTGATAGGATGCTTATATGGACAGTTTTCCTTTCCCACTGACTTCCTAAACCGGGTGCTTTGAATGACTCATCAAGTATGTGCATGAAGATATGGCTGGCAGTAGTCTTGAACTTCCAAAATGCATTTACTGAGATCAAGGATGATGAGGAATGACCAATGCCAGTCTTTTCCCATACTGAAACAAGAGAACATCAAATAAAAATGGAAAATGATAAATTCAAAGCAAAGAACATGCCCTCTTTGTACAGAATTTGGCTGTGAGAGTTCCTGTGTGGAATGCCATTGCTGCATCATTGAACATTAAGTTCAAAAAGTAGTTGGAAATATTAATGTAAAAAATACTGGGGGGTTGTAGAATACAGGAACAGCCTCTCGGGCTGAAAAAATCGCGGAGTAATTTCTGGATGCTGGGAAGGTATTCAGGGAAAACATTGCTAATAAGAACAAAGCAAATGTATTCTTCCTTGGGCAGCTTCTGTTGGCCACTACCAAGAGGGCACGCTGGCCAAGCCTGACCCTGCTGCTTGAGAATCAAAAGCCTGTGTCATATTCTGGATGTATGTAAACTTTTTAAAAATATCCTTTACTGGTACGAATGCAAGGGGCTTTTTGGTCACTGCTGGAGTTTGAGCTTGACACCAGAGATCCCTTACAGTCTTACCTCATGTATTCTTGCAAGGCGTACATCTGTCACTACTGTTTTCCATAATACCAGTATATAGTTGCACTCATGAGGGCCAAGTTTCTTCTTCCTTCAGGATAAACAATTCCTGAAATGTAAATCTTAGTAGCTTAATCTTCAGTCTCTAGCAAGACCTTGAAATTTCTTTCCCATTTTGAGATGATTCTGACCAAAGAATGCCATATTTTCTTTCATGTTTTATTGTTTGTACCAAGATGAACGGTTCTTACAGGAAGTTCAAGTTGGTATAAACTGCAGCCAGCTAGTTTTGCCAAGTCATTTGTTTGAATTGTTTGATGGAGAGAATATAACTTTAAGCATTTACCCATCATTTTTTATCATTTGGTTACTAATTTTTTTCTTTAAAATATCTCTGTGATTGTAAGAAACTTTATGGAGGCTTTTTTTGCAAAATTTGGTAGGACTGTAGATTTGCTTTTCATAAAGGGAGGAAAAACTTTTAAATCTATGAACAAGTGGTTAACTTGCTTTGTTTCTCAGTACTTTTAGTTTTTATGGAATGGGTTCATTTTAGTATTGTAAATTGGGAGTATTAATGAGCCATAATACAAACTTTGCATTTGAGCATCCTGATTGTCACTTCAGTAGATGTGTTGCTTCTCAACATTGAATAATGTAAACCAGGAAAAGTCAAATAGGGACATGTTGATAGACAGGTTGAACTTGAAACAGTTTGCTTTTTGAAGTTTGCATCACTGGGACTAAATCACAAGCATGCCCCCAAAAGGATTTGTGTGGCTGGATCTTTTTCTCTTTTTTCTTTTCTTTCTTTCTTTTTTTTTCCTCCCCTTTCTGTTTCTATACGTTCTTTCCCCTGCCTTTTACTGAGGTAGACCTCTGAGCAGATGCTGGCCTGGTCACGAAAGCACTAAAGTGTGCTATGGTATTTTTCCAAGTTCAAGGAATCAGCAAAATTTAAAAAACAAAACAAATCCAAAGTGCAGAGCATTTTGATGCATCACCAACAAGCCTATAGTTTTACAGCCAGCCCAGATGGTATAATAGCCCTTGCCACCAAAGGAGGGAGTTTTACTCTTCCCTCCCCTGCTTATGGCTCCGCAGTCCTTTGTTTCCCATGCACTGGCTACGGATACCTGCTGTTGAACCAGTTCAACTCGATAATCCAGGGATAAAAAAATTCTTGAGGCATATTTTTCCCATTTTACTGGGGAACTGAATCAGGTGATAGTGAATGGCCGAGCCTACAAAGAGAAAAGGCAGGGGAGGGGATGTGAGCCTGCCTGGGAATGGTTGTTGGCTAAAGAGAGTGTATAAATGGAGCAGGAGAGGATGAAGCGCACCCCTCCTGCCTGTGTGGTTTTGGAGAAGGGAGGAATGGGGTGACAGAGGTTGCTGCTGTTCTGCAGCACCAGAGTTTTTGAAGGTTTTCATCTCCTGTGTTGTGGATGGAACACGCTGTAGCGGTTGCAGACTATCTTGAGGTTCACCAGCCTATCTCAAACCTCCGCTCGTTTTGCTGCTATTTCTTTCCACTCTGGTTCTCTGCTTTTATGTAACTGTGTGAAATGTGAAGGAAGAGAATATAATAAGTTCAGGGTTTATGGTTTCTCTCAGCTCTCTAAATTCTGGAAGCTACAGTGGCCCCTAGCATTCAGAGTAAGCACTTGCAGGAGAAAAAAAGTACAGTCTCTATCTACATGCTTGACTGAAAGGGAGTCTCTGAAGCATAGCTACCAGACATTAGGCAACATGTGCTTAGCATGCCAAAATTAAATCTCTCCCTCAAATACCTAATCACTCCAGCAAGCTTGAAGAGTCAGCAGGCTTAGACTGTGGAGGTTTTTCTCCTTGCTATTGTAGCTTTAAAATACCTGAACATCACACTTTCTTAGCTTTAACTGTATAAAAGTTAGCTTGGGGCAGACAATTGACATAGGAAACTTAAGTCTGCATGGTTAAATCTCACATTTGAAGTATGCAGTGAGGCTTTTCTCCCCTTCAACATAGGACAACTAGATAAACAACAACATTTATTAATAGGTGGTAGTATTATAATTAAGTTGAAAAGCAAATATTTCACAATCTTACAAAACACTATGCAGTTTCTGATGTTTTTCTTTATAACATGTGGATAGTATTATCTTCCTTGATATTCTTAGAATCTTGTCAAATGCTTTAAATGTTAAAACTGTTGTAAGCCTGGTTTATCAACTCTGGAAGACAGGGAATTGTGAAACAGCTGGCTAGGTTATAAGAACTTGTTATAAGAGCTTATCTTTGTGGACAGTGTCATGGAATTTTACAAATTGGAGATACAAAGTTGGTATGCATAATGTCCTTAAATGTACACATACTGGTGCTTTAACTTGAACATCAAGTCTGGTTTTGGTTTGGTTAACCAGAAATATCCTGGTGCTGGTAAGTCTGGGCTCTGCAGCGCATGCTGTTACAGTTCAAACTTAAATCTAGTATAGATTTAGATAGAAAAGCTATTACTTGTGAAATGCTGAAGAAAACCATTCCAGCTTTCTCATCCTGTGCAGAAAATGGTTTTTTGCCAAATGTTTTTGTATTTTGTATTTTACTGTGATGCTTTTAAGATTTGTGGAGGTACTTTGTAGTAAGATCATGGGAGGAGTCAAAAATACGAAATCTTTAAACAGGAAGAAGATTGGCTGGAAACAGAGGGTGGTGTGATCTAAATTTTCTGTGTTTCCAGCTTTTTTATCCCTTTATATGTGGAGAAATGTTCACTGTATTTATTTATTTATTTTATTGTAGAAGTTGTCCACTACAAAGGAAGAAAGAAAAGTAAGCTTGTACTTCAGACTGGTTTTTGAATATCTTTCTAACACAGTGGTGTTCCAGAAGATGATAAAGAAATGATAGCAGCTCCAGAAATACCAACTGATTTTACTCTCCTTCAGTAAGTGTTTTAAGATTTCGTAGTTTCATTTTTAAATGTACTGGCTCTTTTTAGTGTTAATACATCTGGTGGTTTTTTTCTTGGAAAGACGGAAACGAAATAAGGGCATAGGGTTCTAGATTTTTTCATATTGAGATGTTGATAAAGCATTGTCTGAATAAGTATTTTAGTACTGCTTACTTAATTTAAATCAATTTTTAAACTTTGCGAGTAGGAAGCCATTGTGACAAAGTTTTGTTTCTGGTGTACTTCTCAGGTTTTTGTCTTTCAAAATGAAATGTTTGACTAAGAAAATACTTGATTAGGAATACCAAAAAAAGTTTCCTTCATTAAAGCCTCTTTATAGAGAGGAAGTACTTGAGGTATTTGCCCTTAATAACTGGGGCAGGTTGCCTAATATTTAAAATACATGACATGCTTTAGTTAAAGCTACAGTCTTAGCTTCCCTCAGGCATCAATTCCTTGGTGTTTTGGACATCATTTTATTAGCTTGCTAGTATTCCTACGATTTTTAAGAAACAGACATTTGAATTTGGGGTATAGATTACATTTTAGACAGAGAAATAAAGTGATTGTTTTAATCAGACCAAAAGAATCCAGTTCCTTATCTTGTAATTGTCAAGAAATTGTCATGAATACATTTCATGATTGATTTGGTGTAAAATCTAAAAGATACAAAGTTACAGTTTTGTATCAGTGAGGTTGTTTGTGGGTTTTTTTTTCTTTTTAATGAGAACTAAACAGAAGATGGTTTAATATGAAATACTGTTTTTAAAGCTGTTTACAATGTGTGGTTTTGGTTTGTTTTTTTTTTTTAACTCTGTCGGTACAGTTCATTGCTTAGTGAAATGTTTGGAATTTGTGTTCTGTTCTTTGCTGAGAAAACAAGAGTGCCTAGGAAGTTATGAAGAATAAATATTTCTCACTTTTTTCTTCCTTTCTTTCTTTCTCCCTCCCTCCCCCAGGGTTGGAGACTTCAGTCCATATCAGAGTACATAGTCAACAGAACCAGAAACAGTGAAACACATCTTAAAAGGCAGAAAGCTCTTTTCAGGCACTTGCAATAGAGAAACACCCTAAGTTTCTGGATTGCTATAGAAGGTTATATATATACATAGGAATGGGTCTCCTGTGCCCCCCGCTCGTCTTTCTGATTGTTAATTGAATCAGGAAGTGTGTACCAGAAATTTGTGATAGCATGCATACTGCACGTATGTGTTTAAAACGAGTTATAGTAGCATAGTTTAAGTTCTGTTCTGCAGGAAATGTAGAAATAGAGAATATATAAGCTAAGCATTCTCTATTAATAATTCAGGTGATTTCACACACCACCCCCCCATTGATGTTGGCAATAAAGGATTTGTATATCGATGCAGCATATTTTAATGATGTATGAAACTAAACAAATGAGAAAGTTCATATATTGTTTAACGGCTTTTTACCTTATAAGCCTAAAGAAAACTACAGGTTATCTTTTTGATGGAGAAACCTTACCTGAAATTTTTTCTATACCTTTCAATGTAAGCACATACCTCTTAGCTGCTTAGTTTCTAATGGCATGAAGAGATCTGCTGAGATACTTTGGTTCTGAGGGAAGGTGATGGGGTTTTTTTGCTGTTGCCCCCCCCCC
>VXBO01008818.1:113177-167297 GCA_013400135.1 Rhinoptilus africanus | reverse complement strand
AGCCTGAATTATTTTTCTACTCTAAAATGCCTGAGAGTTGTTAGTACATCTGAGTATTTTCATGGTGTTTTTTTCTCTCCTGCTTTGCTTCGCTCGTTCAGATTTACAGGGAGGATGGGAAGCCACAGCTTCCCAAAAATCACCTTGTACAGGCTTTCCCACTGGATGCAGCGTGTTGGGGAGGTCCCCAGGCACATCAGCCTCCTAGAGCAGGATTTGAAAGCCCCCTGCTCCTCCAGCCCAGCAGCAGGACCTCCCCTGCTCTTCTCTAGTTTGCCCAGTTTCCAAAACCAGCCGGGCCTGTCCATCAACCAGTTCCTCTTACCGTATGAGTTGATCATTTCATTCTTAAGGAAAAAAAAAAAATAAATCCTGTGAGTATCTCCCTTTTCCCACATGAGTTTTGCAGTTTAAGTAATCTGGCCTATAAAAAGCTCTCAGCAAAACATAAATTTAAACTCTGCTCTGTTCACCCTCGAGTCTCAATTCTTTAAATGTTACTCTTGGCCCGCGCTGCACACAGCATCAGAAAGTGGGATCCGAGTGGTGAGGTTGGAGGTGTTGGAAGGGAATGGAATTTGCACCGCAGACTCCGGGCGAGCCACAGGAGTGGAGCCGGGGAGAGCCCTGGCTGCAGACACCGGCCTCAGCTTCTGGTCTGAACAACGGGTTGAGACGGGTAATGGAGCTCATGAAACTTTCAAAAATAAAGGACACTTTTTTTGCAGTGTTCTATTGGATTTTTATAATACAAAGAGAAAATAAACATTAATCTTGGGGAAGGGAGGAAGAAGAAAGAAATAGATATACTCCTCTCTTCTCCACCCTTAAAAAGAGTTATTTGCCTCTCTTGTTTTCTTGATACTAGATGACTTGGGTTTTTTAATCTCTTGAAAAGGTTTTGTTTTATCTTGGCTTGAGTTTTCCATTTGGATCACTTTTAGCCATTACTACAAAATAGATAAGGAGAGAGTCTTTATTCTTCAGATGGAATCACAGGCTTCGGTTAGTTAGATTAAGAGATCTTTCTTTGCTTGTATGAATAGTCCTTTATTTATTAGACGACAAAATCTTACCCAGAGCCAGTGCATTATGTTATCAAGATTCCTTGCAGTTTTTTTTTCTTTTTTAATAAACAAGGAACCAGTAAATCTCTCTTCTTCTCATCCTTCAAAGTGCCGAAATGTCTGTTTTGAGTCAGGCGGCTTTAGCACAGAATGCTGTTCCCCAGCGCGTGCAGAGATGGGACCAAGTTGCTCAATAAATTTTGTCTGTGCCTTATTCAAGGTGTTGATCATTTAAAATGTGGAGTGCCTTGGTCATATTCCTTACATTGCTCTACTTCAGACTGATAGCTCAGATGAGTTTTAATAGTTGGGAGGTATCGGTATCGGAACAGATGAGTTAATAACAGCCCCCCCACAATCGTTTTAATCAAAGAAGCTGGGCTCATTCCTTAAAATGAAAGCTTTTCTTACTTCTCTGCCCTTCAGAGTCAAAAGAGCTCCCAAGGAACAAGCTGGGCTCCGTCCTGGCTCATGCCATCAGCCGAATTTTAATTGGGTTCGAGCTGCAGAGCCTTTTATTTTTGGTGAAAACTCACGGGCCAGAAGACACTGAGTCATAAAATCCTGGATCATGTTTGTAGGTCTGGAGAGTTGGAGAATGTCTATACTTGTAAAATAAACACATTCGCTTTCTGCTGGGGTTTCTGGGGAACACCAAAGAATCTTCATGATGATGAGTTTCAATGGAGGTACTTCTCAGGGAAGAGCTGCAGTATGTGTGTCGCACAGAAAATGAAACTTTTCTTTTTTTGTGGAGAGAGAACCGTGAGGTCTGCAGCTCAATAAATGTAATGCTAAAGAGGGGGACTGAAAGGAGCTCTCTTATAATGAGCAATTATGTTCACTAGTTCCTTTTTTTTCCCACTGACTGTTTGTGCTGTTCTTTGAAGATTAATTAGTTAATGATTTGACTATGCTTTGAAGATGTAAAGTGGTATCTAGAAGTGCTAAGTGTTATCATATCGCATTCCCTTTGAAGTTTTATAAATTCTATCACATAGAGCTTTCTTTCTAAAAGTCCTTTTTGCCTTGTGAGATATTTATAATTAGGGAGCACCATCATTTCAAATATTCTCCTGTTAAGACTTTCCAACTTTTTCTGTCTGCAGCAGGGTTTGGGGTCAGATAGCGCTGCATCGTAAGGGGAGGGGACAGAGGTTTTGGTGTGACATGGCAATGCCAGCTCTTGGGCAGCTCCCAGGTGGCCGTTTATATCCCCACTCTGGGTCTGGAATTAAGGCATTCTGCTAAGTTTTCTGTGTTTGTAAGATTTGGCCTCTTGGCTTCCTCCAAGTAGCGTGATGTCAAGACCGGGTCTTTGTTAAGTGGTGATGCTCATTTTAGAAGAGCAAAATCATGACGTGCTCAGTAATACAAAATACTTTGTAGTTTATATTAGAACAGGGAGATAGTTTCCTTCTAATGCGTGTGAAAATAACTTGAACCTGACCAGAAAATGAAAAAAATAAATTACTTTTGGAGTTAAAATGGGAACCACAGCTTGAGCATATGGAGCCTGGAAAGTGAGTACGGCTGAGACGCTCTGCACACGTTTCTGCTAGTGCTGCCAAGGGTGTAATTTTGACAAATTTAGCCTTTAGCTATAGGCTATAAGGCAACTTGCCTTACAGTGGTTTTATTTTGGGTCTTCTGATTGTGTATCCTGTCCTGATAGGCTTTGCTGGAAGGAGGAGGAGAGAATAAAGTACAGGCAAGCAACTATTAGAGCTGAAATTTTGGGGTGAGTGAGGTTGGGCTAAAAAAGAGCATCTGCTGCTGGGTGTCCTGATGGGGACCAAGAAACGAGGGGATTTCTGCAGGGCTTTCTTAACAGCTTTAGTGGATGGAAAATAAAAGTGCACTTAGAAAGAAAAAGCATGTCTTTTTTTCAGCCATGGCTTTTCTGCTGGGAGATTGTCTGCTGTGGTCATAGGAAAAAGAAAAAAAAAGGAAAAAAATATTTTAAAAAAAGTAGAGAGTTACAATAAAATTGGTGGTCTCAGGGAAGGGTATTATTGAAGTAACATCCTAGCTGAAGGAAAACAGGAGGAGAAGTTTGTGGAAAGGAGGAACAGCGGAGAGAGGCACCGAGGCTGTAAGGAGTTTGTTTGAGGTTCAAAACCAGTTGTTTTAAGGGGAAAATGAACACTTTAAAATCCAGATACTCTTGTGGAGAAGTAAATACAAATCGTGGTCTTGTGGGAATGAGAAGTTTATCTTTAATATAGCGATGATTTAAAAAAAAACAAACCGACCTTTTAATTATAAACTCATTTATTTTAATGCTGTTGGTGAAATTAAACTGGATGAGTTGTTTCATCCAGGCTTTAAATGAGTGTTGAAATATTTGATTTGAAAATACACTCTTTTTTTCAACTTTACCCCATAACAAAAACGCTTGGACCAAAAATACAGCCTCTTTCTACAAAGCGAAACAGCCTCCATGCTTCGCCTCCGGGACTATGAAATCCCGGTGGCTAGACATTAAAAGGAGGATTTAAATGTTGGATGCTCCCTTCTCCCCTCCGCCTGTAAGGCGGCGCGGTGCTGTGGAACAGCAGTGCAGCCGTAATGGTGTGTCTGGACTTTCGTGGCCTTATTTATGTCAAAGGCTAATTGTATTAGCTTTTTAAAAGTTTTTTCTACTGCAGTAGGATGGATAATGTCGATTGTCATACCCTGCTAAAAGACAGTGTTTAAAAGAAAATAATTAAACACAATTAATTATGATTTTTTAAATTTTTTTTTTCTTCCAAGGTTTTGATGCTTTTAAAGGAATTTTTTCCAAGCTTTTCTTAACTGATTTTTGCATAAAGTTTTTCCATAAAGCCTAAATTTGGCAATATTAAAATTTCATATTGCTTTGTGTCTCTGTGCGCAGAGGCTGTTGTCCATGACCAAAGAAACGTGCTCTTGGTCCAATTCAGAAATGGTGATGCTAAACTGGTAAATCAGCTGAAAAAACACAAATCAAGGACTTAGTAGAAATGTAGGGGGAACTTGGGTGAAACAAACAATATTTGCGAATTTGTTTGACATCTGGTTCCAAGATCATGGGTGGCTGCTTTGAAAGCGTGAAAATTCCTGAGAAAAAAGATTGCTGCTTCCATCGGCATCACCAGGTTGATTTTACCTGTGCACAGGGGAAAGAGAGAAAGAAGCTTTGGCATCCTTGTCCCAATACACCAAAAATACCTTGAATTGGTATATTTTGGAGCAGGATGAAAAGCGAGGGGTGTGAGCAGAGTGTAGTTCTGGTCCCTGACTCAGTCATTAACCCACGGGGAAAACCCTCATCGACCATTTCATGTCATCTTTCTGTTTCTTCCTCAATCTTCCTCCTCATCTCATCCATTGAGACATCAAATTCTTCAAAGCCACAGTCATGCAAAGCTGAATGTTTCTACAGAATCCAGTGTGGTGCAACCGGGATTTCCACTGGCACTTTTAAGCACTGTGGAAATATAAAAAACTGCAGCAAAAGGCTGGGGGTGGGGGGAAGCCCCAAGCTTGTGGGTTTTACAGGGTAATTATGCTGAGCTGAATGTGGAGAGAACATTGTGGCCGCAGCCAGCCTGGGAAACTCGAGGAAGTGCTAAACTGTTGAGGATGTTGAACTTAAAATGTGCTCTACGTGGGTATTTTGTCGTAGGACGTCTGGCTGAGGTTTGAGTTGTGCCTTGTGGTGATTTCCAACCTAAATATTGTCATATTTGATGATGACCGAGATTCAGGAGATGAAACTATTTTCAGTGTTAGATCCTAAGGGAAGTGCCTCAGCCCCAGATGAAGTGCACTGAATCAGAGCTCCCTCTGCCACTTCTGGCAAGTTTTATAATCAAAGAACATGAAAGAAGAAGGGGCAAGAAAATAATATATATATATGTGTGTGCATGTGTGTGTGTGTACGTGTACGCGCCAAGTTTCCATCGCACTAGGAGGCACGAGTCCCAGTGCCACCGCTGCCTCCGGTGACTCAAACACTGTTGTCCCCGCCTGGACTCTGAGTGCTCAGGATTCCCACAGTATCCACAAACTCTCCTGGTTTAGCTTGGTGTATTAAATATCTTTATACGTTATTAGTGCAGATAGTCTCGGCCCTGGGGTGGCCACTTTATTTAACTGCTGGTTTTGGTGGTGTTTTGTGTTTTTACCTAATGTAATCAGTTTTGTTAATGTTGCTAAGCTATAGCTTTTGAATTACTCTCAGGTGTTAAGTAGCACTTCCTTAAAGATCATTTTAATAGGAAAGCAAGTACATTTTAAACGACTGAATGTGGTCTATAAACTACAGGAGAGTTTGAGATCTGTACCCTGCGGTTATATTCTGATCTCGGTTCCTGCTTGACTACACGACTTTGGAACATGTCATTTACCTTCTTTTTGGCCATGCAATGAGCTGCTAATAATCACCTGCCACGGAGGAGTTTGAGTGACTTGGAGGAAGGTTGCTGGGTAGCTGCTGAGGACTCTTATTACCATTCTTCCTGAATTTTATGATTTTAAAAATGGGAACCCGATGGAGATGCTCATGGTGAGGATGGGTGGAACCAGCATGGAGCCACCACCCACCAGGTAGCACTTGACCACTGAGAACCCTTTGAGGGAAGGTGTTATGTTTCCCCTGAAAAGTGACTATTTCTCCCAACTAACAATACTCAAGGGGCCTTGCTAATTATGGCACAGGGATAATGAGAAACTTGGAGAAACTCTTGAGTGTCCAGAGTGGGAGCTGTACCTACATACCCTTACACAAACACGACAACATGGTGAACAGGGAAGAAAGATTCTTCTTTTTTTTTTTTAAACATTTCCAACTATTTCTGTACAGTGACTTTTTCCTCAACCCACATTTGTGCGTAAAACTGTTTTTATTAAATGTTCACGTAGGCATTTTTCAACAGATGTCAGAATAGGTGATGTTAACAGGTTGGGTTACAGGGCTGTAAGCAGCAAACTTATTTAATATTTTGGTGTTACTTCAGTGTTAAGAACACACATTTTAACATTAGGGTTTTTTTCTTCATGAAAACTCCATGTGGACAAAGTGTTGATGTTTACATGTAAATGTTATGTATGTATGCGTGTTATATATAATTGCCTTAATCTCTTCCTTCCTTGCTTCTGCCTTGGCTTCTTGGCCCCCAGTTACACTTCAGAGATTCAGGAATTCTCATTACATATTAAACAAAATCTGTCAATTCCAGTATTAAATTTCCAAAAGCCTTTAACCATTTGCAAATCAGAGGTAAAGCTCTGTCAATCCTCAATAGAGCTACTTAGAGTTGATGCTGGGACCCAGGTTGTTATCCAAGCACATACGAGAGAGGCCTTGAATAACCATGCCTCCAAGTTTGACCTCCCTTTATAACTCTACTTTATTTCTTATTTTTTCTCCCCAACTTTTAGTTCTTGCTGATAATCTGAAGTCTAACCCAGGAATTAAATGGCAGTATTTCAGCTCGGAAGAAGGCATTTTCACCGTTTTTCCAGCCCACAAGTTCCGGTGCAAAGGCAGCTATGAACACCGCAGCAGGTACGATTTGTCTCCTTACAGCTTAGTGAGCAAAGCACTAAAATTAGATTCCTCAAGCACTGATTCCATTGCAGCATGACGCTTTGCCAAGACGACAACATTCATGAGTAACTTTTAATGGGGTCCCTTGGGTTTTCTTAGGTTTGTTTTTTTTAAAGCACTAGTTTTCACTTTTAAGAAACTTTGAAGGGAAATGAAATTACATACAGGCTCCTCACCTCTCCGATATCATATAAGCTGTAAATAAGCAGTAACTTGTAAACTGTAGGTCAGGCCATAGGCAAAATTTATCTTGTATTTGACTCATACTTGACCCCCATTAATAAAGTAGTGAATGTGTATTCTGCTGATTTGGCGGGTGAATCGCTTTGGGGAGGGGGGTGGAAGAGGCTGGAAAGGGCATAGGTAGGAGTATTTCTCCAGTCTCCACCCAAGGTTCGAGTGGCACTTTGCAGATAGCAGTGGAAACTTTTAGTTTCTACTAAGAAAACTGTAGGAAAAAAGGATCAAATAGTGACGTGGTTTTTTTGCTGAAGGGAATATTCCTGTTCCGTAGGCGTGAAGCCGAGCAGTGGCAGAGCAGTATTTTTTCCCTAGATTTGCTGTCAAAATGATGGGACTGATCAAGACTCGAGGGTGGAATCTTCTGAGAAAGAGCAGTGGCTTTAGCGTCTCTGGTCGCACACTAATTGTACCAGTTAATCAGTCTGCGGGGAGGGAATATCCGCACATCCAGGGACATTTGTGCGTAGCTGTTGTGGTTTAACCCCAGCTGGCAGGTAGGAGCACCAGCCGCTCCCTCACCTCCCCGTCCCTCCTCAAGAAGGGGAGGGAGAAGAGGGAGGAAAGGAGGGGAAAAAGAAAAAATCTTGTCGGTTGAGATAAAAACAGTTTAATAAAGCAATATTAGAAAAGGAAAATAACAGTAATAATAGTAGTGAGACAAGTCACTCTCACCACCTGGGGAATTGACACCATCCTGAGCAGTGATGGCGAGTACCCACCCCCCAGCTAACCCCATTTATATACTGGGCGTGACATCTATGGTATGGAATATTCCATTGGCTGCTCCATCGTTCAGTCTAGACTTCTTCTCGTCTTCTATGGGAAGCTGAAAAAAAGTCCTTGAAGACTATAAACATCACCTGGCAACATGTACATTGACACTCCTTTCGTAGCAAATCTGAAACACAACAACCACTAGACAGAAAACTAACTCTGTCCCAGATGAAACCAGGAGAGTAGCTGAGTGTACCGAGCCTAAAAAGCGTTTGGTTACCTGACCCTGTTGAGCAATCAAATGTTTACCGATGTTATCTTCTATGTGTCATCAAAGTTGAAGCGTCTGGGCTTGATTAAGTTTTCTGTGGTCTTTGAAAGGTGCGGTCTGAAGACGTGAGAACCGGGGGTACCACAGTCTTGATTAAAATTTTGACACTAAAACTATTGTCTATTTCATCCAAATCACCAAGTCTTGATCGCAGTTTCACCATGGCTAAATAAGGGTTATCTTTTTGCTAGTATTTACTTCAGAGGGCAGTTTGGGTGGATTAATTAGTTAATACTTAAGTGCTTTGAAGATCAAAGGCCCTATTTAAGTTCTAGGTATTAAACCAGTGTAGAGCTGCAGGCTGTTTTACAATTAAGAACTGATTTGTGCCAGTTGTTTATTGCAGTGCCTTGTCTAAAATCTTCTGCATTTCCATTACTCTTAATAAGATTTCTCTGGCTCCTTTTGATATAATAAAATTTACATCATAAACATCTCACTTGACTCTAACTGGTTTTGAGTCTGGACTAAAGAGGGAAGGTAGCCCTGTCCTTCTTTAATGCTTCCTCCTTGATGAAGATCTTCCTAATTTGTTGCAGGTTGAAACCTTGGCGTGAGAGCTGTGCTATCTTTCACACATCTCTCACAGTATTGAGCTGCATTGGAGGACGGCTTTACTGAAAATGTGGGGTTTGATGTTGGCACAAATAGACACATGGAAGCACCAAGAGCCAGAGTTAACTCAGATTGGCCATGGGGTTTAAAACGGCCCAGACTCCATGGGTTGCGGAACACGATCCGCATGAAAATGCATTCCAGGGCACCAAGAGAAAACCCTTTCTTGGCCAGAAGCCTTCCCTTATTACAATAAACCGAACACCCTATGCTAATGCGACTCTGCGCAGTTGCACAGGTTTTTACTTGTCACGTAACCAGCAAATACCCACTAGTGCATGTACTTTTACATGTGAGTAAGGTTCCCGGCACCCAGCATTTATCATGAGGCATTTCTTGCTTGTCAGCGTTTAATCCAAAACTTGATGTGAGCTGATGGAAACAGTAATCCCAAACGCTGCTGCAAACAGTAATCCCAAACACTGCTGACACATAAGTAGAATTGTTTATTCCTAGCTGAAAGTGGTTGCTATGACTGAGGGAGAAGGATCTGACACCTGATTTTGGTTAAAAAAAAATCAGGAGAGCAAAAGTTAGGGCCTTTTCTGTGTGTTCAGATTCTCAGCTCATCTTTCCTTGCAGAAGTTTCCCTTGCCCAGAGAAGCTGTGGCTGCCCCATCCCTGGAGGGGTTCAAGGCCAGGTTGGATGGGGCTTGGAGCACCCTGGGCTGGTGGGAGGTGTCCCTGCCCAGGGCAGAGGGATTGGAACAAGATGATCTTTAAGGTCCCTTCCAACCCAAACCATTCTATGATTCTGTAAAGGCAAAAATTCCTGTTATAATTCATTGTTTCTTGGTGGGATGTTTTTGTTTTGAATCCTCTGTTATTTTTGCTGGTAGACATTTTAATGGAAATTACAAGATGACTCAAGACGGTGGTTTGGGTTTTGTTCTCCTTCAGGCCTGTCTATGTTTCTACTGTTCGACCTCAGTCCAAGCATATTGTCGTCATTGTGGACCATGGGGCTTCGGTCACAGAAACGCAGCTTCAGATCGCCAGAGATGCTGCTCAGGTTATTCTGAGCTCTATAGATGAACACGATAAGGTAGGGTTTCTCCAAGCAATGAGCATCTTTTCATTGGTTTCAACCATGCTCAGTGTTCTCAGTTTTCATCCAAAGTGGTGTTTTTAACTTGTGGTCCATGGACTCATGGGGATCTGTGGTCTGCCTCTAATGGGTGACGAAGACTTGAGCTCACTTTTGGAAGCCTATATTACTGCAGGGGAAACATGAGGATCCGCAGGCTGTCAAAAAAATGAAAACCACTGATCTAAGGCAAAATCCTGCGTATGAGTAACCTTTAAAGTCTCTTTCATCTTGGCAGAGACTTTGGGTGATGGTCAGCAGTATGATACAGTGTGCAATTAGGAGAACCCTTCTCCAAGCCTGACAAATTCTGAAGTACTAGATTGCTTTGAGCAACTCATTTTGACTTTTTTTGCTTGTGAAAATGGAAGTTATTTATTCTGCTGCTGTACTGGAGTGAGCTGAAACATAATTAGTGCTTGGAAGATTCCCAGACAGTTGTGATACTAGCAAGGAAAGGATAAAGCCAAGAAATCTGGATTTTATTTCTTGCTCTGCTGCAGATACTCTGCTCAACAGTGAGGAAGTTCCTTAACCTGGAATTTTTTTGAGTAGGGATTGCAACCAGGGGCCCATAAATTGCTTCTGCAGGACCACAAGCAGTCCCCACTTTGGTCTTCACTTTCAGTAATTTTCTGTTAGTAGGACCTTGATTGTTCTCTCTGCTTGTTTTCCGTTGTGGTGTTTTTATTTGGTTTTTTATTTTTAATAGGAAGGGAGTTTCAGTCATATCAAGTTGAAGAAGAACTGATTATAATCTTTGCCTTAACTCTTGTCATTGATAGTACAGGAAAAAACACTTCCGTGCTTTTAGAGAGTTTTAATACTGTAAAGTAACCTTTATAGGTAAGCAGAATTAATAGGACTTTAAGTGTCAAAAGTATTTGTCTTAATAGAGACTTGTAATGAAGAAAATACATTTAATATGTATATTACTCAGTCAGTAATTTAGTGGTTATGAAACCTGTTATATGGGTATATAATTACTGCTTAATTCTATTGACTGTCTTGCGTCAGTCATAATTTATAATAAAGTGTGACACTCATTTAATAAGACTGGTATGTTTATATTAGTGCGAGTGGTACGAGTACATGCTTTAACTTATTTACAGGATAGAAATTGATGGTAGCTTTGGCTCGCTTTGACTGAAACATTTAAACAGCATAAGGCTTTGTCTGCGAAAAGCTCTTAGAAGTTTTAAGTGTGGTTTTTTAAATTTTCTGTGTGCACTCCACTTTCTATAGGCACTCAAGGCTGTCCTGAAAATGCTCTCTGCTAATTTTTATTTTCAGCTATCTCTAGTTCACTCAGGCTCCTGCCTGGAACAGTGTATTAACTATTATGTACGAGCAGAGTGAAGCTGACTTCGTCTGAGAAACAAAGGCTGAAGTCTCTTTTTCTTGAAATCACCATAAGTCTAATCCTTTTCAGATTTGATGGATTTATGCCTCAAGCATTTATTTTTGAACAATTGAATTTTAAATCCACGGAATCTCTTCAGTTGGCTTTTCATTGTGTTTCCTATATCGGTGCGTAAAGAATTATAAATGGTAAGGTAATCCAATATAGTTTCTTCTCTTTCAAGATCTCTGTGTTAACCGTGGCAGACACAGTAAGAACCTGCTCGCTGGATCAGTGCTATAAGACGTTTCTGTCTCCTGCCACTAGCGAGACAAAAAGGAAGATGTCCACCTTCGTTAGCAGTATAAAGTCGTCTGACAGCCCTACGCAGCACGCAGTGGGATTTCAAAAGGCTTTCCAGTTGATACGAAATACAAACAATGGCACAAAACTCCAAGGAAGTAAGTCCCTTGTGCAATCCTGATTATTTCTGAGGCTTGCAAATGCTTTCTTACTTGAGATTCTCACTTTGACAGAGGCCTAAGGAGTGTAGTAGTGTCTTGAATATTAAAAAAAAAAAAGCTCACATGTTTTTATTAAGTAGCATTTATTTGATCATAGAATTATAGAATAGTTTTGGTTGGGAGGGACCTTAAAGGCCACCTCGTCCAACCCCCTGCCATGAGCAGGGACATCTTTAACTAGATCAGGTTGCTCAGAGCNTTGCCGGCTTGTGTCCAGCTTTTCATCCACCAACACCCCCAAGCCCTTCTCGGCAGGAATCTGCATGAGTGACTCTTGAATACGCCCATTCCCTTTTAATTTATTTCACTTGTGGTCTTTCTTTTAAACTATAATATGAAATTGCAGGATTAAATTGCCTGATAGCCGAATTGTTTCCCAAATGTGTGCGGGTGGTTCCTTTTAATGGAAATTGCTGTTACTGCAGGTTCATTGACTTGATGCGTAATCGGCCTATCTGGAATCCTACGGAAGTGTCCCATTTTTCAGGGAAAAGAGTTTTCTGAGAATACCAATTATGAGTGATATTTTACGGAATGTGAGGTTGGCCTGGCTGAATTTTCCTTCATCTAAGAATATCCTCCTGAATTTTGGTGTATGCGTTATGGGCTTTCTCCTTCACATTCCCAAGATCAGGGGGTTTTGGTGTGTGTTTTTGTAATGAGGATGTGGTGAAAGATGTGGAAAAGATGGATGTGAAATTGAGTGGCACGTTTGCTTGCCAGGAAACCGTGGAAAGCAAATTCCTGGAGCTGTGCTGTGGATGCTTGCTGGAGTCAAGTAATATTGCCAATGCTGCGTCAGGGTGGAGAAAGCAGACCCATCTCCATTGGTTTAGTCAATTTATGGAACGCAGGTCCCATAGCTTGGTCCATTGAGTGCGAATTCTTCATTTCCCTGAAGATTTGATGCCAGCTCAGAACAGTAGAAATCAAAAAAGAAAAATCCAGGAGTGAAAGTGATTTGGAAATACCAAGGAAATGTGCTCCTGCTCCATGGGACTCCTTCCATTTGTAAAATGGTGCTTTTGCTGTTAAAGGTTGAGCCAATTTCTGAACTTCAGGCCGCAGATACAGTGCAACATTTGTCTGACTGAACACTGCTTAGCTGAAAGAAGGGGTTGTCAAGGGCAGGTTTTTACCATCCTCTGACGAAATGATGAAAGGGGTGCAACTTTCTAGAAACTACGAAATCACATAAAATAAAATAATCCAGTGCTGCTGAAGCTGGCTGGGATAAGATGCATTAGTCATCAGTAGTTTTTCCAAGAACATCAGCTGGAGGATCTTGCAGCATCCTCCTACGTATCTTGTATGTCTGGCATTGTTTGTATTTTAGGATTAGAAGATTTTGGCATGTGAAAACACATACTTTTACTAGGTTTCATACCAAACAGTTATTTTGGGGCACAACTACAGAATGTTAGAAGAAAAGGCAAATGCTTTGGATTCAGGTTTTCTTGAAGTGTGAAAGATTTTGAAGACCTAATGTGTATATAGGAAATTTCAGAATTCATAGGGTGAGACACAATAGGTTTGAGAAGAGGATGTTTATAAAACATACCTCATTTTCTTGTAAATAAGCTTTTCATCTTTTTAAAAAAGAAAAATAAACCTAGAGAAAAAATATCATTCATTTCACTGTTAATTTTCTAACATCCTGTTCCTGGAGAACAATGTGTGGGTGTGTCGGGGAAGCTATTGAGATACAGCCTTGCTCACAAATTCGCGCTGGGAAAGTTGGAAGGGAACTACTGGTGTAAGAGATGGAGGAATTGTGCCGTTGAACACGTCTGAATTTCCTGCCTTATGCCAGTGTCTGTGTCAGTCCTGTTCAGCAGAACCTCATCCCAAAGTGTAAGAAACCACTCTGAGCACTGAATCAAACTGATTTTCATTAAATAGAAGTTTAATAACAAGGGGTATAATTCATAAGCCGACAATGTGTTTTTCAATTGTAGATTTCTGTGAATCTCACATATGAAACTGTTGGCAATACATGGGTGTAAGCAGATGTAGGGGCTCTTCTCACACAACGTTCTGAGTTAAAAATCTAATGTGCTTTCTGCTATGTATATAAAATTCTTCTTAGATACTGATATGGTCATAATTTATCTCTCGGCTGGGATTACATCAAAAGATTCCTCAGAGGATGATAAAAAAGCTACTCTACGTGTCATCAATGAAGAAAATAGTTTCCTCAATAACTCAGTCATGATTCTCACTTACGCGCTTATGAACGGTAAGAAATGTTTTTGTATTTCCAGTGGATGAAAATTCCCTTTCATTGTACAGCTAGTTTATCAAGCTCATCCAAATGTAATTCCGTATCTTACTGGGAGAGGTTTGTTAATGGATTTTGGCCCATGTAATCCAGAGGCTGCATCCAGATGTTGTCTCTTTGGTATATAAACCTGTGTGCCACTATATGCTTATATATCACAGTGCAGCTGCTCAGGATATAAAGTATTGTTGCCTGAATTGTCTAATGGCAACCAGACTGAATTAGATTTGATAATTATTGCAACTGTAAACTTTCCTGATGCCACCCGTGTTTCCTGGTGCAGCAAAATGAGAGTATACGTGACTTCTAGTCCAGTCATAGGCCAAGGATCACGAACGTAACATCAAACGTAATCTAAAGCGCTTTGATAACTTAGCACCCAGCTTTAGCGTAAAGTTAAATATGAGCATCGCACACACAGTAGTTTGGCATTCTGTGCTTTTTCCAGCAGAGCATTTTCACTCATAAGGCTATATGCTGTATGACTAACAATTGCACACGGACTCTAGCCAAGGAAACAAATGCTTAAGCTGATGTATCATTTGACTGTAAATTTAAATACTCATTTGAGACCTAATATGTACAGAAGTCTTTGATTTGTCCTCACGGATTGAGCTCGAGACTCATGTAAAATGTGAAACTCTAGTTTTTAAGCTAAAGAACAAAGCCTGTTATCTCCAAAGGCGTATAATATGCTCCTGGCTCTTTATGTGGAGTAGCCACCGGTGGAGAACAAAGAGCTGTCCTGTGGATTTATGGGTCACATAACTCTTTGTTAAAAGATCTTTGTTTAAAGTGGTGATGTGAACAGCGTGTTGAATTTTTGCACCGTGCAACAGTATGTGAGAGGCAATCTTATTAAATTTTGTACTAGCTAATTACTTTTCCTAAAACCATGCTGGTCATTTGGCATTTATTGCTTAAATAATTATATTGGGTCCTATAGTATATATATTATTTTGCTTTTATTGACAGTTCTTTGGAGTAAGATACAGAAATCTCGATGGAAAGTAAGCTGCTTCTATCTCCTTCCTTCTACTTCTTGCATCTCTGTTTCAGAGGGAGTGACAGGTTTGAAGGAACTGGCCTTTCTGCGAGACCTGGCCGAGCAGAACTCGGTGAAGTACGGGGTGCCGGACCGAACTGCCCTGCCAGTGGTCAAGGGAAGCATGATGGTCCTAAACCAGCTGAGTAACCTGGAAACTACCGTTGGCCGCTTCTATACAAACCTCCCCAACCGAATGATCGATGAGGCAGTCTTCAGCCTGCCTTTCTCTGATGAAATGGGAGACGGTAAGTGCTTACATGGAATTTAGATATAAAAACATAAGAGATGATGTTCCCTTTGCTTACATATTCTCAAATATCCTGTAGTCGTGAAAGGTGATGCTTTTAGGTGTGTTCCCAAGGCAGGTATAAAATTTGCCTTTCGTGACAGCAGGTTTCTTTATCTGCAGAAGGTCTAGTTATGAAAAAAGAGGTAATAAGGCATGGAGTAGTTAGAGTCAGGTTGGATTCTCAGGGGTGAAATTTGTTTTTATATATGTGTGTGTATACAGCACCCGTAATTTAATTTGTGGAGGGAAGCCCTTTGTGCCTGAGAGGAGGAATCCATGTTGAAATGACAGCCGTGACCATGCTGTCCTGTTGCAGGCTTCGTTATTTCAGTACTTCTGTACGTCTTGACGTCTTACAGGTAGACTCAGGTCCCCACAGTGGAAGAGAGGAAAAAGCTGGTATCATTTGAGCCTCCCTTTCCTCCTCTGCTGTGGAGCCATGGATGTGACTTTGGAGTCATCCATCCAGCTGGAGTTCCCTTTATTCTGTCTTTGCCCTGCAGGCAGTGGCTCTTCATAACTAGTTTAGCATCCATTCCCCACTGCCCAAAGACAGATTATTAATTATTGTCCAGAATTTGCTATCCTTAGCTCTTCCTTTAGCTTCAGCACACTTGGTGTGCCCCCAGCACTGGGCAGAAGAGGGAGCCTGAGCTGGGGTGTGGTGGCCCGGCCAGTCTGGAGCGAGGGATACACTGAATTTAGTGGAATCCTGGTGGTGGTTTTTCCATAGACTGTGAATGCATCCTGAAGGATATCTTAACGCAGCAGATGGCTACAGTCTGGTTCTCTCATCAGTTTCTAATTTATGCTTTGGTGCTGGGAAGGTGCATGGACCTGCCCTTTTACCTTAAAATTAGATGCCCTGTTAACAAAAACTGTGTGTTCGTCTTGGTTGATCTCACCGCTACATCTGGTTACGGAGAGACTGAAGGTGTAGGTATCGATAGAGACTTCTGGGAGCGTACCGGCATGTGTGTGAGGTGACACATGTGTAGGAAAGGCAGAAATTAGTTTAATTTGTGCTCAGGGTAAGCGTGCACTGCAGAGTGATGCTGTTTGGTTTCTTGCTGGGGGCAGGTTCAGGAGATTGGGGTGGGGCTTGGGCTGCTCCCATGGTGCTGGCAGAGCTCCTGGACACACACCCGGCCTGGGGTCCCACTGCCGGAGTTAACCCTTCCTTAAGTGCCATCGTTGTAAGCTGCAGTGCTGCTGCTCCTTTCCCTTTGGGTCTGGTGCCCTTCCGAAAGCTCAGGGCACACGCTTGGAGCCTGGAGGGTTCTGGGGCAGCTCATCTGATATTCCTCTGGTACTGCTCCAGGGCTCTCTACAGAGACGTGACCACCACAGTCATGTTAGGAAATACAGCGGTGATTTTATATTGCTTGACAATTGAGCAAATTCTGTATTTCTTCATTCAGGACGTTGCATATTCTTAGTCTCGGCTCGTACATAGGAGTAGTTGAGGGTTAGAATCATGGAGTCATAGACTGTGTTGGGTTGGAAGGGGCCTCTAAAGCCCATCTAGTCCCACCCCCTGCAGTCAGCAGGGACATCTTCAACTAGATCAGGTTGCTCAGAGCCTCATCCAGCCTGGCCTTGAACGCCTCCAGGGATGGGGCCTCCACCCCCTCTCTGGGCAACCTGGGCCGGTGTCTCACCACCCTCAGGGTAAAGAACTTCTTCCTCATGTCTCATCTAACCCTGCCCTGCTCCAGTTTAAAACCATTCCCCTCGTAGTTTCAAGGGCTGCTGAGTTTAGGTCGCATGTTTGTCTTGTGTGTTGAGTTCCAAAACAAATTTAAGACTATTCCTGAGCATATCTCTTCTGAGTCAGGTTGCTCCCTACTTTTTACGCTTCCTAACCTCGGTAATTAAGCTGTGTTATTGCTCTCTCACAAAGCCGTACCCCAGCATAATGGAAAATTTGAGCAACAGAAGGATTAGAAATGGTGCAATAGGGGAGGTTTGTCTCACATAAATATCAAAGTGTACTTAAAAGCTTGTACATGCAAATGAATCTTATATTGGTTTGAGGGAAGAGAGTCACTGAATTTCCAAATAGCAGTGGTGTAGAAAGGAAGAGAAATAAGGTGTTAGTGAGAGTTCTTACCACAGGTACAAGGCGAGTCTCAAACTATTGTGTAATTACAGGTATAATTCCCAGTACAAGTGACTGTACTGGGATTTAGTTAAGCAGAGGAGGTTTAATATTCTGAAAATGCTACTAGACAAGCAACAGTTCATCCCTGTTATTGCTTTACAAGTACAAATTCTCTTCCTCCCTCCTCCCCCTATTATTTAAATTGCCTTAAATGATGTTAAAGGAACAAAATACTGTTTTGTTTTTTTCATGCAAATGCATTTCTTATCTGTAAGGCATCCACTTGTAAACTGACAAACACCCTGTTGTGCTGTGTATTTTAATAAATTGATTAAATGTGCCTTATGTCACTATCAGAAACACAGAAATTAACTAATTAGGGAGAGAGACTAAAACCAGCCAGATGTGACAGATAACCTGCTCGGCTTCCCTGTAAGTGTGCCGGGTTTTGTCCATATTCCAGCACGGAATACTCTATAAAATTTAACTGTATAATATGTTGAAGTGACAAAGTGTGTGCTCTCTTTCCTCTAAAAATAATTAACCAGAAATTATTGCTGACGGTGTTATACTATTTCTCTCATTCTAAGGCCTGATAATGACTGTAAGTAAACCCTGTTACTTTGGAAACCTGCTGCTCGGGATTGTTGGAGTGGATGTTAATCTCGCGTATATCTTGGAAGATGTCACCTATTATCAGGACTCCTTGGGCTCCTACACTTTCCTCATTGATAATAAGGGTAACTTTTTGGCTCAGATAATCTCTTCTAGTCCCACTGTGGTCATTAACCATCAAAAGGAAACTCTTAATTCTCATGTCTCTAAACAGTCTGTAGTAATCGATGGTATTAAAAGAATAATTGCATGTTATTTGGTTAATTTTGGAGTTTTTTGGTTAGAGTTGCTGCAGATTGTAGGTGGATTCATGGCTTGAAATTTCTGTAGTGGAGTTTTGGTGTGGAAATGCTGACTTGCTGTGGAGGTTTTCTGCATGTGGAACGTTCGAGGTTTTCTAGATGTGCGGGGCAAAAGGCAGAACTGGTGTATACATCTGTTCAGCTCTTTTCCTCTGATCCCAACCTCTTTTTATTGCTTTGTTCTCGGAGCTGTCTTTCACTTGCAACTTATCTAGTTCTTCATTTGCAACCTTGAATGGTAATATTGCTTGCTTACTGACATTTGTTAAGCCTTTGCAAAAACCGTATGTAGTTACTGTATTCTTCTTTTTCCCCCTATAAATTCTCATCCTGGGTTCAGTTTTTATAATGCATTCAGTGTTTGGGTTTGTCTCTTTATTTTTTAGGATACACTCTTATGCACCCGTCCCTTACCAGGCCCTACCTGCTGTCTGAACCTCCGCTTC
The DNA here is from genome assembly GCA_013400135.1 of Rhinoptilus africanus. Lineage (NCBI taxonomy): Eukaryota > Metazoa > Chordata > Aves > Charadriiformes > Glareolidae > Rhinoptilus > Rhinoptilus africanus. The sequence goes on along the minus strand of VXBO01008818.1, from coordinate 148,711 downwards.
ACACAGATATTATCCATTACGAGAACATTCCTAAATTCGAGCTGGTGCGACAGAACATCCTTAGGTAAGGAATCTTGAGTTGCAAGGCCAAACATTAGCGGTCCTTAGGGCACTAGAAGTATTTCTAGAGGAATTTTAAGAGGATATGGGGTAAAGTTCCTTTTCCTACAATATCTGGATACTTGGATGGAATTCCCCCCCATCCCCCTAAATGCAAAACAGTTGTGGTTTGGTTTTTCCTCCAACTTTTTTCACTTTATCGTTTGATGTGCTGAGCAGTGGTTTCCACAGCTGATCTGGGGGATACCCTTTCTAATGTCTCTCTTCCATGTCAGGAAGATTTCCCACTATTTCATCTGGGGTTTTCTTTATCCTTTGTCTTACCTGAGTGTGTTTTTTAACTCAAAATGTGGAGGTATGTGAGTGTGTTTTCAGCATACGTATACTTTTCCTTCACCTGAGACAGGTAACAGTTAATCTCGTCATGTCTTATGATATCTTTATAAACGTGCAGTAGGTGGGTTTTGCTTAAGAGCTTTCTCAGTGTGTAATAAAATGCTGTATGTTATATTTGCCCATATAGCATTCCCCTGGGCAGCCAGATCATCACAGTTCCCGTGAATTCCTCACTGTCTTGGCATCTAAACAAACTGAGAGAAGTTGGGAAAGAAGCCTACAACGTCAGCTATGCCTGGAAAATGGTAAGGAATAAAAGTGACGCTATGGCAGGATGGCAGAGAGTAAGTTCATATATTGAAGAGCGCATTAATATATTGAATATAGTGAAGCATGAACTATTGCTATATATTGAAGTATGAAAGGTTTGAGTTACTTAGAAACTGCGTGAATGTGGAGGTTTTTTGTTAGAGTGAAGAACCAATGAAATTAGCATTTCAGGTTTGTTCCTGTGTCATCTTCAGCAGTGTGTCTGTATGGATACATGTGTGCTCTTTCTTCATGAAGGTGCTCGTTTCATAAGACAAATGTAACGTACAGTCACATGGAGATTATACTCATGCTTTCCCAATGGAAGTAAATCTCTGCTGGTCTGGGTGTCATGCCACAGGCCAGGTGACACGTAAATACCTACCGAGACCACATCTGAGTTCAGTGCTGAGGCACTGCTTGGTGTTCAGTCATTCCTTTGCTTAATGCTCCTGTTATGTTTGGGGCAGAGTAATACGATCCATTAATTAACGTAATTGGGAAAATTTCAGCTTCTCATTCTGATACTATCTTGTTTCAGAGCTGTATCAGTAGCCAGTAATGATGTTTGCTGTAATTGAACACTTTTCTTCCTCGCATTAGTGATATCGAAGCTTTCATTGAAGCTGAGCACAATGTCTATGCAACAGGCTTTATTCCCAGTTGGAAGAGCTTTAGGAGAGTGTCTAGCACCTTTCTTCAGTTTAACTTTTGAACATATCTGAACACTAATCTTGACCCAGGGATTAAAATGAAATCCAAAGGTTAAATATAATCCAGGTAAATTTCGCTGATGCCAGAAATAATTGGCTGCTTTTTTGTGCCAACAAACTTATGAGGGTACTTGTGGATCATTTCACAGTATTAAGTTAAATCCAACCTAAAAGATTAAGCTGAGTGGTTTTAAGAGATTAAATCTGTCGTTGTGTAACAGAAATTCACATAGGAGGGTGTCTGGAGCTAATTTTCTAATGTTGTAATGCTACATTAAATATCAAACACCCTTGCAGAGCAGCTGGGCAGCGCCAAGTTTTGCTAGTCTGAGGTACTATGGGATCCTTAAAATACACAAACCAGTAAAGCATGTGACACTTGCAGCACACAATTAAGAGTGGTAATGATAAAATCTTATTTTTGACAGTTGATTTGTCTGTATTCTTCATAATGGGAATGCCAGTGTGTTTTTTATCAACTGTGAACCTGAAGCCTCTCCTCTGTTAGTGACACGTCAAAAGCTATCCATGAAACAGTGTTAGAAATCATTGCAAATTAAGGAATAAAACAAAGATCTTAATGCAGTCTTTTTTCCTGAAAGCTGAATATTTTTATTCTGTGTATAGAATGTGGAAAAATGTTTTCTTAAACAACTTGGTGGCTTCCATACACACAGGGTAGTTACAGACTGGAATGTGGCTGTACGGAGCTGAGCTGCTGTAATCAAGTCTCTACCCTGCACCGACACCGATAGGGCTCGGAAGTTGTATCTGCACAGTCCTTCTCTCTGTTTTCTGTAGGATCGAGTCCATATTAGCTTATTTGACAAGGAGCGGTCTGTTTGCAGAGAGAGCGGGAATTGTGATCCTTGAGAGCACGGCGAAGTGGGGTGCTGCCCTCCAGAACCGGAGGAGATGAGCAATTAAAGACAAGAGAATGAATGCTAGATAGCAAATCAGTTCGGTACCACCTCCACTTCGTTGTTTCTATTTGCTGACTTGCCCGTGTTTTTCAGGTCCAGGACACATCCTTTATTCTGTGTGTGGTGGTGATACAGCCAGAAATACCTGTTAAACAGCTGAAGAATCTCAACACTGTCCCCAGCAGCAAGCTCCTGTATCATCGACTGGATCTGCTGGGCCAGCCGAACGCCTGCCTGCACTTCAAGCAGCTGGCTACCTTAGGTAAAGCTTTCTGCAGTTCCTCTTGACCACCTCGTGCGCGGTTCGGTAGAGGGTGGCAGCAGAAAATAAAACTCTTTACAAAACACTAGAAATACTCTCCTTTTGAGAGGCTGTTATTTCCAAGGCTGATTTTTTCTGATCAGCTGTTACCTTCTTATAGCTCTTTGTTGATCGTAGCTACCCGGCTTGGTGGCGAGCACTGGCATGAGTGAATGCAGCAGGATTGCTCCTCAGAGCACGAGATAAATGCACTGTCTTGCTCCATCAACTTCCCAGAAGGTGGAGCGGGAAGAGGGTGAGAGGTGTCTCACCAAGCTTAAAACAAAGTTCTGTTCTATTGGCTGTACAGCAGCTTATTGGCAAATAACACAAGCAGGATGAAGTCCCAGCCAGTCGTGCAGGACTACTTTTTGACTTTGGATTTATGCAAGTTTTTTGCTGCCGTAAGCATTTAATACCACTGATCCACATGAAGTCAGAATTTATATCTGTTAGGGGAAACGGAGAGCTCCTGTGGCATTGATGGTTTCCAGACCCTTCCTTACCTGCTTAAAAATTCTCGGGTCAATGATGCCTTCCTGCTTTTGATAAGTTAAACCAATTCTGCTCTACCTGACTAATTTCTGTAGTTGCTCAAACATTACTGGAAAGAGGGAGAGTCTCCATGGCAGTACAAGCTCTAGCGTCTGGAAAGGATCGAGAACATTAAAAACATAGTATATCCTAAGAACATACAGCTTTTCTTATATAAGCATCCTAAGTTGCAAGCTTTCGTATTTAAGTATTAATTTTGGGGGTTTTGCTAGAATCTGTGCTATGTTATGAGAAGTTCTGAATTAAGTGCTTTTGTTTGTAGCCAGGTTTGAAGGTCTCATGGGGGATTAGTGGCACAGTTGTGATATTTTCTTAGCTATATTGCAGTGCCACAAATAGCGAAGTGAGATTAGGCTGGAGGAGTTACGGAGGAACTTGATAAACCTATGGAAATTGCTTTGCCAATTGTTTAAAATACAGGGGTTTTTTCTGCCTTTCATGTGGTGCCTCGTCTTGGTTATCTTCTATCCAGAAAGACAAGATATAAATGGAGAATATCCAAAAAAAAGCAGTACTAAGCTGACAAGTGGGAGAACTTCATGCAAAGCAAAATGCAATCACATCGGAATATTTGGTCTGGGAAGCAGATGAAGGACTATAATAGAAGTTCATAAGTGATGACTGCAGTACATATGGTTGCTGGATGTATGGTGATGTGTTTTAAAGGAATGTGAATAAAAGCAGAACACTTCACATACTCCAGGGAGCTTTTTCTTCTGGAGACCATTACTCACGGGGAAATGGGTTTCCATGGGTCAAATATTCAGAAAAAGCATCCTTCTCAACCTTCAGCCCTGCATCATCATAATCATTTTTCTCTTTAAAAAAAAAAAAAGCTGTCTGGTATTGCAGTTTCTGCACAATGGAAGTTTACTTTCTAGTCTGTTTTGAAAATCACCCCAGACAGCTACACTGTTATTGGTGACTCCCTCTTCTGGGCTTGTAGTTCTCCATTTGTTCATTATCTGTAACTGAAAGTGCTCATTCTCGTTTCCATCTGCTGTGTCTAACCCAAACATGAATAAATATTTCTCCTTTAGCACAAAATCTCTTCTTAAGGGAAGACAGATTCTGTAATCTTTCTCAAAGTAGTAATACAGAAATTGTTTAGACTTTGAGAACAAGGGCACTAAAGTCTACCGAATAACACGTGGAGATCAGAGTCAGTGGACTAACTTTGTGTATTTTGGAGCAAGAAAAGTAGCTGATGTGCAGCCTGAGTTTCGTCAGTGCTTGGGGAGGTGAGTTGTGCTGGTAAACGCTTTGGTTTCAGTGGAAAACTTCACGTTTCCTGCCCTTGCTCCCAGGCCACCCATGCCCTGAAGGAGTGGCGTGCTTCACACACCGAAGTGTGGGAGAGTGGAGGAACAGGCGGAGATACCCTGCTGTGGTTACGAATGTGTTTACTGTGCAAGATGTGCGATTCATTGTCCTGAACTTTCTCATATTTTGCTTTTTTATTTTTTTTCCCAGAAAGCCCTACGGTAATGCTCTCTGCGGGCAGCTTCTCTTCTCCCTACGAACATCTCAGCCAGCCCGAGACAAAGCGGATGGTGGAGCATTACACAGCGTACCTCAGCGACAACACGCGCCTGATCGCCAATCCTGGCCTCAAGGTACGTCCTTGGCACTGAGCGCTCTGGTCAGCTCCGGAGACCTTGGGGATCCTTGTGTCCAGCACCTTCGTCCAGGAGGGGACTACCTGAACCATCCACCTCCTGATGCTCAGAGGGTTCTGGAGTGGGGGTCTGGAGCGGTGTTCCCATGCCTGGAGAGATGGCCATGGGCTGTAAGGCCCAGAAGAGCCGGGAGAGGAGGGAGAGGGCTTCCTCCTCAGGAGGAGGGGGAAAAGTTGATAAGCAACCATTGAAATAAACACTGGAAAAATTAAAGCTATGGTAAATTCTTAGCAGAAATATCTGTGTGTTCTTAGGAATGAGAAATTTCTATTTTTTGCGCAAGTGGAGCACTGTTTATATTTATGTAAAGTAAAAAAGCAAACTCTAAAAGCCACAGAGATAACAACAACAATATTTCATTATAATAAGCTTTTCCTTTGCTTGGAATGTGCCAGATCCGTCTGGTGTGAGAAGACTTTAAACAAGTAATTGAGTTTAGAGGATCTCTGGTCGCTCTTTGGGAAAGCCCGCGAGCAGCTTATTATCTTTTCATGCAAGTCTTAGAGGAACCCTGCTAGGTCCGCCTTTGTTTTGCAGTTCTCTGTCAGAAATGAAGTAATGGCTACCAGTCACGTCACAGATGAATGGATGACACAAATGGAAATTAGTAGCCTGAACAGTTATATTGTGCGCCGTTACATAGCAACCCCCAATGGGGTGCTCCGAATTTATCCCGGTTCCCTCATGGACAAAGCATTTGATCCCACCAGGAGACAATGGTGAGTTTTTAGGGTCCTGTTATCAAAGCTTTGGATAATCTTGGAGGGCAATAAGGAAAATATTTGGTATCGATTTCATAGCCTGGGGTTTTTTTTTACGGCCAGCTATAAACTATTTAACTGGAAATGTTTTCATCATGGGTAAAAGGCTCGGTGCTTAAATACAGCTAGGTAAAACCTTTATTGGTTGTGATTTCAACCCTTTTTATTGTAAGTGATAGTTTCTGTTTCATATCCCTGCTATGGCAGATGGGAATATGAATATGCAGAAAATGAGCATCCCCTTTAGGGATTAGCTGATTCAGGAGCGTTTTCAGCTCTTTGTGCCTTTTTTTGTTGTTGATATTTTAGTCTCTCTTTTTGTTTGTTTACAGTATGTTTCCTTGCTAATTTAGAGTAGGAATTTGCTGGCTTGACTGTGTGCTGTTGATGATGCACTAGCATCCAATTTGGGGAAGCATTTGTATACGTGACAAGTGGGAGGCTGAGAGCCGAGAGCGCTCCGCAGTGCGTTTTGTTGAGAGGAGTCGCCCAGGTGCTGCCCTGCGGTGACACCAGGAAAGGCACAGGCCAGCGCTGTGTCCCAGCTCTACAGGGAAGGCTTGGAATTGCTCCTGGCGTTGGCCACGCTGTACCTCTCCTGACCCATGTTACCCCTGAAAAAGCTCATTACCGTAGCTACTGATCAGCTTTCCGTCAGGTTTTCTTCCCTTTTTGTTGCTAGTTATGTTTTTGGTGACGGATGCACTGATGGAATTTTGCTCTCTTTTTTGTAGTGAGATAAACAGGGTGCATTCATGTTCTAAATTAGCTGAATGCACTTTTACAATCCCTTCTCCCCATTTTAAAAGCTCTCAAATTATTTTCATGATTGGTTTTGGGAGGGTTGGGGGTTTTTTCCGCTTTTACACTTCACTGACTTTCTCAAACCATGATTTTGTAAAGACCTCCATGTGTCTTATATTTTTATATAAAGGCAAACGACAGTGTTTTGGAGAGAAGACGCAAACAAAGCACTAGTAATGGAGTAGAATTCAGGCACTTTCAGAGTGCAGCCCAGAGGCATGGGTTACTATACTGGAAAGCAAAGTAATCGCTTTTTCATCCACAGAAGTGTTTCCAACAGTTGGAATGTTTTATAAACCTTCTTATGACAGTAGGAAGATAGTTGACAGGATTGTGGCTCAGTTTACAGTTGACAGTAAGTTTTAAAAGAGATTGTAATTTGTAATCATCACTTTCTGACATCTTTCCAGATATTCATGTGTGAATTCTGCCTGTAGGATGTCCTGTCTCCTGCGATTGCAACATCATAGTTTTGTCAGTGTTTGCTTTGAGTTTGAGACGCTGCTGGCACGAAGTCATACGTTTTTCTGGGGAAAAGTGTCTACAGTGACACTAAACGTATCCTGTGCAGAAGTAAATTGAGCTTTTTTAATGCAGTTGTCTGTACTGAGGAACCATTTATTGAGCAAGTCTGTTTTAGGTCTGGGTCCTAATCATACGTAGACACTTGTTTAATATTAAGAAACGTTAATTTGGTAGTGCATCGTTCACAGGGTGCAGAATTCAATGTTTGTCTGTGTTTTGCAAAAATCAAGGATACTGTCCTAAAGTTTACAGTAACCCTTTTTCACTAATGATGAGTGTTTCTTTTGGCTGCCCTTAGGTACTTGCATGCGGTGGCTAATCCAGGACTAATTACCTTTACTGGTCCCTACTTAGATGTCGGAGGGGCAGGCTACGTCGTTACCATCAGTCACACAGTCCATTCTTCCAGGTAAATTGTGTTTGGAGGTTTGTGTCAAGCAAGAATGCTCTTAATTACAAAGATGTGCTTTGGGTAGGAGAGAAATGTGCTGAACAACTCCTGTGTGTTCAAGAACTGCAAGCCAAACCTGTTTTTAAAGTGTTCTTGATGAAATGTGATATAACCTCCTGAAGATTCAGTGGAAATAGTACATTGAAATACTTGTCAAAAATCCATATTATATGAATAGGCTTATATTTTGTAGCTTCAAGTGCTTTGTAGCATTGTAGCTTCAGGGAGGTGCAGAGAGCGAGGTCTCCCCTCAGCCCCCTTTTCTCCAGGCTGAACACCCCCAGCTCCCTCAGCCGCTCCTCACCAGACTTACTCTCATGATCGCTTTTGTTAGGCTGTTTGGGATCTGTTCCCTCTGTTGGTAGTCAAAGACTTTTTTTTCACCAAGACAGCTAATCTCTACATTTCCTGAAGTTACTCACACTTAACACTTGTGAAGTTGTTACGTACCAGGGCCAGGGTAATGTTTGGAAGGCAATAAGAGGTGAAAGCAGATCTAGCTAACTGCAAATGGAGGTGAGTCTGCAAGACTATTTTAATTAAAGCTCTATTCGTAATCCAGGGATTGTGGGATCTCCTCACCTGGGCTGTTTGAATTCAGTGGGTCTGGGCAGGGGCTTTCAGGAGTAAGGAGAACTTAAGGAGAAGCCTGTAAACCTTCAACTGCCCTTACAGGATTGCAGAAAACAAATCGGGGTGGAAACAGTGGCCCGTGCCTTTGGGATCAAAACCAAAATGAACATTATAGCCATACAGGAAGAAGCATTTTCTTTATTAACTAATCTTCTATGACTTGAAGAAAGGAATGGGGAAATTCTGATGTATCTTCGTTCAAAGTTGATGGAGAGAATCTCGGTGTTTCCTTTATTCTCGGTACAGTGAATATTCCCACCAGGAGAAGTGGAGTCAGTCTCTCTGGGAACATCTTGTCAGTGCTGGAATGACCCTTTCCTCGAGGACCAGACCTTTTTTGTTTCAGCTCCCTCCTGGCCAGGCCCCCAGCCTAAGGCTGAGGTTTGCCTTGAAATGTAGGCTGTTTAAAGGAGGTCGGTTTATAGAAGGCAAACCTTTCTAGCATAAGCTCCCCCAAGTTTCAGAAATGGCAGTTACTAGTTTTTTTAGCACAGAGTCTTTTCTGAGACTTTTGCTGAGCACGTGGCTTCTGCCCACGCTCCCTCCAAGGTAACTTCTTCCGTTGCGCTGGTCAATAGCGACTGCAAAGCCAACAGAGCTCGGGACTCTGCTTTTCCCCTCTTCTCAGAGACGTCTCGCCTTTGTTTGGGATTTCCCACCGCAGGACATCTGCTTGTCTTTTTTGGCAGGAGTATTATCAGGCCCAGTGCCTGCATGGGGCTTCTCACAGAGGAATTTACTTAAGGGAAATAAGCACTTTTGTAAGGAGGGAAGTGCAATTAATCAAAATTCTGATTTTTATCTAGCAAGTGACGGTTCAGTTAGCTTTAAGAACTTCAAGCTCGCGTGGGTTATTAGAACATGATTAAAGAACGATTAAACAAAGTTTGGCAGATGTGAGTGTGATTCCTGGGTAAATATGACCTCTGAAGCTCACAGTCACAGGCGGTTATAATCCCCAAAGAGGTCTTAGTTAAAAAAACAACAAAACGGAGGGGTGGGGGAGGAATCAGTAGAGTTAATAGTCACACTCGCATTAGAAACTGCTCTGTGGGTTTAACTAACAACGTTAGTTTATCTGGAACTGACGCTTATCTGTCTCTCATTCCCATTTTACGTATATCTTATTTCTTTATTGGAGGCTGGGAATAGAAGATTCATGCAAGAAGTTATTTAATACAGCTTGCGTCAGCAAACCAGAAGGATTTAATGCTTAAAAACGAAGCTAAAATATTTACAGCATTCCTAATGGCTTTTAGTCTGTTAGGACAGAGCAGTAAATTCACAGCTTGATGCCTTGTCACGTAACGTTAAACGTGTCTGTGCTGCTTCACTGTCATCCCTTTTCCCATTCCTTCTCCATGAAATGGTTAATGGTAAAAATAAATTAAGTGCGGGTTTTCAATATCTGTATTTATAAACCTGCAAATAAGATTTGACTACATCTTCACTGTACCTCTTTAAATGCAAACAAAGTTCAGTCCAGTAAACAGAGTTGGTTTTATATGGACAGAGGGTCGCCCGCAGCCTCTGCTTTGCATAGCCCAGCTGTGCCGTTCAGTTCTCTTCTTTTTCTAAACATTTTTATTCCTGTTTAGAAGAGCAAATTTTAGAAAGCAGCAAGTCAAACACGTCTTCTTTGTCATAAGCGTAAAGCCCACGTAAGTGCAAAATAGCACGCCCCGTGGTTTGAGGATGAGCTGATGATTTTGTGCCCTTCAGGGGTGAGAGGTGGCTTGGTCTGGCTACTGGACACCACCGCATCATAACCTGTCAGAATAAATACTAGTTATTTTACTCTATATTAGAAGGGTTTTGTTCCAGAACCTCACTGCTCTCATGCCCAGCTGCCCAGTGGGGATTTGCACCTTGGTTCAAGTGCATTGATTCAGGAGATCTTCAGTATCTGGATGTTTCTCCTGAGGGGAAGGTGGGAATTGGCCAGGACAGGAAGTTTTGGAAAAATTACACCATAAATAGAATAGAATTTCTATTTGGAGCTTTCAGCATCCAAACAGTCTCAGCCAAATGTCAAGACTGTGCTTCTGCCAGGAGAGCTCTTGCAGTTGCTTTGCTGACAGTGAGGAAAGTTAAAACGATGCCACTAAGTGAAAGTAGTGCTTTTTTACCTTTACAGAGCTGTAAGAATATACACTTCCATACATCAGCCTGAGCCTGTTTTGTTGGTCTTTGATGTATTGGTTGCTAAGGCAACCGTGTATATTCCCGAACTGGTGAGTAAAAATAGGAACACAAGCACGTTTTCAGCATGGGCACAATATTGCCGTTCACAGCAGCTCTTGCTGCCGGTGCTGGTGAGCATCCACAGGGACTCCGGGTTCTGCCTTTTCCCTAATGTTTATTTTATGGTTGCCCTACACTGGGGAAAGATATTGTATCAGAACATTTGTTAAGTGAAATGGTTTTAAATGTCACCTGGTGCTCCGTAGGTGGTGGGAGGCAGTGTCAGGTTAACATGAATTACTCCTGTTTAATTCCGGACAGCACGGATAACTGGCCCGTTAGTGCGATGTGATTTGAAGCGTTTAACACGGTTCTCATTGATCAGCACCTAAATACCAGCGGGTTGCCTGGTGCAAGGTAACCTCCTCCAAGCCTGTAGCTTCTCCAGCTTTTTTTTCTGGCTGAAATTTATAATCATTTCTACGCTTTGGCATTTTAGGGATTTAGCAAAATGCCTATGGGAGCTTCATATCATAGAATCACAGAATGGTTTGGGTTGGAATGGACCTTAAAGCCCACCCAGTTCCCCCCCCCTGCCCTGGGCAGGGACACCTCCCACCAGCCCAGGCTGCTCCAAGCCCCGTCCAACCTGGCCTTGAACCCCTCCAGGGATGGGGCAGCCACAGCTTCTCTGGGCAACCTGGGCCAGGGGCTCACCCCCCTCACAGCAAAGGATTTCTGCCTCACATCTCATCTCAATCTCCCCTTTTCCAGTTTAAAACTTCCTCATCCCATGGCTCCCCTCCTTGCTCCAGAGTCCCTCCCCAGCTTTCCTGGAGCCCCTTGAGGGCCTGGAAGGGGCTGGAAGGTCTCCCTGGAGCCTTCTCCAGGCTGAACCCTCCCAGCTTTCTCAGCCTGTCCCCACAGCAGAGGTTCAGATTTTGATGCTGGGGGCTGAGCAAAGAGGAGCGGTGCAGTATCTAAACCCCCTCCCCGCAGCGGTGGGGATTCAGGTGCTAGAAATACAGGAGCTGCATCCTGCGTTTATTGGGGGGGGGGGGAATTTTTAATCCTAATTTATGTTGCCAAATATTAAATATCTGTAGGTGGTAGGGGTGTATGTAGGAGCCGAAGGAGAACAGCCCGTGGGGAGAAGGGTCAGTGATCCCATCCTGGGCTGTCTCCAGTCTCCTCCACGTGCCGGGTCTATGAGGCGTGATTTCTGCAGAGAGACTTCATGATTTGCAGGAAATTACTAACACTGTTGAGACACTGTTCTCTCCCTTTCCAGCTGCTGTAACTCTTCATTTAAACACAAAGAGGCTGGACCAAGCTTTGGTGTGGAGGTGCGGATTTGAGCTGGCCATTTACATGCCAGGGAAGCCAGTCCCCTTGTCAAGTAGGGGACCGAGTCATTAAAATATTAATTATTAATACAGCCATGAAAGCCTTTTTCCTTCTTTTCCTCCCCTCTTTGCAGTGCACAGATGTCGTCAGGACATTCGGTGGCAGTAATGGGCATTGACTTTACCCTCCGATACTTCTACAAAGTTCTCATGGACCTGCTGCCAGTTTGTAACCAAGACGGAGGAAACAAAATAAGGTAAGCTGTTCCTCCCGGGCAAGAAATACCTCAGGCCTTTTTGTTGTTCCCTTTAACCAGGTGACCCAAGGTATTTTCCAACTTAATTTATTCTAGGATTCTCTTACTTTCAGTGTGAGTTCTCTGCTTTCCACTAAAGTTTGTGCTTGTTCTTCTCATAAAGATCCTGTGACTTTTTTGTTATTCAAGATCAAACTAAGCTAAGTGAAGAGTCTGCAGGAATACAAAAACAGAAGATAACTGATTTTTTTTTTGTTATATTTAGACTTCATTAAAATCTTGGGCAAAAAACCATTCTGTATTAAATGAACACACTTCCCATTCTCTTTTGTTTGTTTTCATTTTAGCTATTTAGTTACTGTGAGCACCCACTAATGACATATTATCTCTAGTTATTTTGACTATGAGTATTAAATTACACTTTGGTTATATTTTTCTCAGAAATACATAGCAAGCACTAGTCAGAAGTCTGAATTCATCTGGAGTATCTAATTTTGTTTAGACCTATGTGTATCATAATTGTTCCTCTTTACCCTTTTTAAAAAATCATGGGGGGGCAGGGTTAGACTCTGGTTTGGATCTGGACTAACTTGATACCAGGGTTTAGGCATTGTTGTTTCTTTCTTTGTTTTTAAACCTTATTTGGGAAGGGAAGTGGTTTTCTGTCATCCTCCCAGTTCTTTTCTGGTTTGGTTTGGGTATTTTTTTATATATTTTATGGTGTATAAAAAAAATATCAGGATTTCTGGAAACTATTAATAATCAACGGGGTCAGGTGCTTGATTCTGGTTCTACATTCCCTAAATGAGGAATTTCAAGCATATTGTTAAGTGCTTTGTTAGGCTGTTCTAACGTAGGAGCTGGATCTCATGCTTACAGCCCCTACATAAGTGCATGCAAGTACTAAGAGACAACTATTCCAACTTCCTGGCAGCCATTTGGGGTTCTTTAATGTACCTCTCCTGAGCTTTTTCTCTCTGTAGTCATGCTGGGGTAAACACCAGCCTGTTCCCTATAGCATCTTTCAGAATAAAACAAAAAGAGAGAATTCAGCATCACAACATTAATTCCTAATGCAAAACCCAAACAGTTTGGGGCAGTAAAAAAACCAACCCAACTAAAACTTTCTCCTGAAGTGTGCAGTCCCGTCTATTCTGCGCCGATTGCTGTAAATTATACCCGCTCTCTCCCTCCGTGAGCCCGTGTAGGTGGAGGTTCACGTGTCGCCGCCATGGGAATGGCAGAGTTTAAAGCTGCCCCACATGGCGGGCGGCCGGGGCAGCGGCAGAGCTGCGGGGCCCAGGCAAAGCCCCGCGGGGCCGGGAGACACGGCTGCCACCCCGCTGAGCTCTTCGGGAGCACTGAGTGGCCGCATTAACCTCCTCCGTCTCCCTTCTGCGGCCACCGATTCTCTTCGTCTTGGCGCAGACGGTGGCGTCCCCCCGTGCCGCTGGCTCCTCCACCTTCCCCAGCGTGGCTGTCTGCGGCTATGGAAACGGGAGATGCCGAAAAGAGCGCGGATTAAAACCCCACAGCACACTGGTTTCTAGCTAGGGGCACAGATGCGACATCATTGCCCTGAGATCACATGGGAAACTAATGGGAAGGGCTGAAAAGGGAGGGGAAAGGATGGGAAGGCTGAGAATGAATCAGGAGTGATTTATCTCCCTGTTAAAATTGAATTCTAAGGCAGTAGGTCATTAAATGAGAGTGTGAAATCTCTGTTTAATTAGTAGCATAGTAGATTAATAAACTGTTAAAGCTTTCCGAGTTCATTATGCTTAATTTATTTCTGGATCTTCCATGATCAGACAAGACAGTGCACTGATCAGTTTTCCTTTCTGTTCCTAACCTGTCCCATTTTCAAGTTCTCTGTAGTCCACGCTTGCTGGAACAGAAATGGATTTAAAAGCTTCAGGGAAATACCTGATATATTCTTCAGAGACACTTTCCAGTGGATTTGCTTAATTTCCTTGTTATTTTAATAAAGGGAAGCCTTTAAAAAGTCTTCCTCTAGCTGTAAATTGAAGATCATGTTTTATTTGGCCACATTTCTCTAAAGCCGGAGGAGGCCTAATGGGGGGCGCTCTGGGTTGTTTGTCGTGGGCAGGTGCTTCATCATGGAGGACAGAGGGTACCTTGTGGCACACCCCACCCTCATCGATCCCAAAGGACACGCACCGGTGGAGCAACAGCACATTACACACAAGGTCTGGCTCCGTCTTTTTTCCTGGGGTTTCTGGAGTCTCTGGTTTCTGCGGTTGTAAGGACTGTAGAGAAGCTGCTGTTTATGTCTGATTTCAAAGGCATAAAATCCTCCATTTTTCACTTAAGGAGCCTCTGGTTGCAAATGACATACTGAACCACCCAAACTTCGTCAAGAAAAACCTCTGCAACAGCTTCAGTGACAGAACAGTTCAGCGGTTTTATAAATTTAATACCAGCTTAGTGGTAAGTGTGTTTTTCTGTTTTATTTTGCTTTTGAATGTACTTTGGTTGGGTTGGGTTTCTTTTGGTGGAAAGGCAGATCCTTGCCAGGATCAGCAGAGGAGGCTGGAAGCCAGCCTTCCATGCGGATTGGCCTCCGTTCCCCTTCTCCAAACACGAAACCAGCGATCTGGCCTGCACAGACTGTGCTCGCACGAGGAGCCAGTTGACATATGAGGGATTACAGATGTGATCGCTGGCCAACTGCGGTTGATATCTGCAAAGCCTCATCCAGCATTGTGAAAATAAGTTCTCCGTTGCTGGGTGAGGACTTTCCAGCAGTAGTTAGGATTTTTTCCTTTGGATCCTCTGACCTGTGGCTTCCAACTCTGACCAGCGTCACTGCTACATGGGTAGCAAAGGCCTCTGATAACTTACCTTTTAGGTAGGTGACCAAATAAATGCATTTACTGGTGCAACTGGCACAAGCGTTCACAGAGTATCGTTTGTCAGACTGGAGTATTTGGAGATGTGAGTGCTCTGCGGTCCCCGTGGGGCCTGTGTGAGCTTCCTCTTGTGCCAAGAGGTCTAAGCCAGGGGCTGTTGGCTCTTGCCACGCCATGAATGCCGATTGCAGCGCTGCAGATCCACCCTTCACAAGATCCCGGCAGAATTATTCAAAAGATGCTAAGCTCTGTGGGAGAAGCTGCTCTTCAAATAATACTTTTCAGTTATGACTGGGAGGAGAAGTTGGGAAATGTGTGTTAGAAATATTTGGAGGTCATGTCAGAATACGTTGGTTTATGTCAGGTAGGCTTAAACATTTTCCCCACGCTTGAAGTGCAAAATCGATGTATCGCTGTAAAGGAAATTGCATAGGATAGAGCAAAACCTTAAGCTTGTGGCATGCAAATAGGAATCAGGAACGAGTCTGGCTACCAAATAGATCACAGCTGTACAGTGCTACCGTGTATTTTTTTTATGGTACATATGCCAGAAAGTTTTCAGCATGTCGTGATGGTGCCTCCCCGTCAGAGCAGAGCCTCTTTGCGGAGGTCACTGACGACGGGGACGGCAGGGATGGGTTGGGGAGCGATGCGAAGGAGCGAAATGGAACCTGCTGCCGTTAGGATATCGGGCTCAACGCCGCAGCCATATCTTGTAATGTTTACAAGCTAAGCGTGTTTTTTTCGATCATAAGGAAAGCCTTTCCAGCCAGCAGTAGCTTGGAGGCAAAACTCAACAGGTCGATGAAGAATTTTATAATCCTTTTATTTGTGAAGGCGGCTCTCCCATGCTCTATAGGTTTCCTTGGACGGGGGAAGATGTCCAGCACCCTAAAACAGTGTGTTTCTTGGCACTCTGTTGATGCTATTTGTTTTTTTTCCTAGGGGGATCTGACAAACCTGGTGCACGGCAGCCACTGCTCCAAGTACAGGCTGACGAGAATCCCGGGCACCAACGCCTTCGTGGGAATCGTCAACGAGACCTGCGATTCCCTTGCGTTCTGTGCCTGCAGTATGGTGGACAGGCTCTGCCTCAACTGCCACCGGTGAGCGGGAGGTCGGGAATGAAGGGGCTGGGCCAGGCATTTACTTCCTCCCGCTTTCTTCAGTCAAGGTTTATAAAAACACGTTTATTTTAGAAGCTGAACAAAAACATGCAGTGCAAAACTGAGGTGAAAACAACACAGTTACTTTGCCTACGCTATTTGCAAGAGGCACGGTGACTGAGCAGACTTCTAATCTTTGGCCATATTTTTAGTGTATTAAAAAACAGGGTAGTCTGTCCTTGACATGTTCAGATAGATAATGTTAAAAGACCACGACAGATTCGGTTTCTCAGGGCCATTTGTTGGTGGATCAGGCCCTTTGTTCTGGTGTATCGATACCCACGGTTTTATATGGATTGATGTAGTTTTTCACTGAGGGGATCGTGGTGCTTGCAGATTTTGCTTACACCACCGTCATTATGTGTTTGTTGCACTGGCAGGAAGGATCCTTGCATCTAGATCTCAGATTTGTCCAAGGGTTGTCTCCTTTTTAAATTTCAGGGGTTGGGTAAGAGATCCGAGAGGCTCCGTTACTACATTGTCCTCAGTCCCAGGGCAGAATAGAGCAATCCCTGTGCTCCCGGGGGAAGGAGGAAGGTTGCTGAACAGCCTTTTCTGTGGCAAACTGCTGTTACGGAGCTGCACTGCGGGGCTGAAATCACCGTGCAATGTCTGATGGGTTTTCTCTGTGTTTTCTGCCCCTGCAGAATGGAACAGAACGAATGTGAGTGCCCTTGCGAGTGCCCTCTGGAGGTAAATGAATGTACCGGGAACCTCACCAACGCCGAGAGCAGGTAAGAACCAACCTCCTCTAGTGGAACAGCGAGGGACAGAAGTTAACAAAATTAATTAATTGTTTTTGCTAACCTACAGGTGATAAAGGATAGACTAGACAGGATTTTTAGTATAATTAAGCAGGTGATGTGTAGTAGGTAAAAACGATCACAGAATGGTCAGGGTTGGTAAGGACCCTTCGAGATCATCCACTCCAACCCCTCTCCCAGAGCAGGGTCACCCAGAGCAGGGGGCACAGGAACGTGTCCAGGTGGGTTTGGGATGTCTCCAGAGACGGAGACTCCACCACCTCCCTGAGCAGCCTGGGCCAGGGCTCTGCCACCCTCAAGGGAAAGAAATTCTTCTTCACGATGAGAAGGATTTTCCCGTGTTCCGGTTTGTGCCCGTTGCCCCTTGTCCTGTCCCCAGGCAACACTGAGAAGAGTCTGGCCCCATTGATGAGGTCCCCTCTCAGCCTCTTCTCCAGCTGAACAGCCCCAGGGCTCTCAGCCTGTCCTCAGCGGAGAGATGCTCAGTCCCTTGATCAGGATGTTTTTCAGTGATGGTGCTTTGACTGCTTTTATAATACAAGGCAATACTTTTTATAGGAATCCGAGTTGTGAAGTTCATCAGGAGCCAATGACCTTCACAGCAATCGATCCGAGCCTCCAGGATGCTCTGCCGCAGTGTATCAACACTCAGTGCAACCAGAGAACAGAGAGCGGGTAAAGTGGCATCCTCTGTCCCTCAAAATATACCGTGTTCTTCAAATAATTAAGTGAAAATAGCTCGTCCTTTTTGCTGCGATTGAGAGACAGCTTGATGCAAGCAAACGTCAGTTTATTGTGTACAACAACTGCGTATATATACCAAAATTGGCTACACAGATTAGCTCTCACTATTCGCTCTCTCACTATCTTATCTTTGAAGATGCGTTCCTTAAGGCCTTTGTTGTAGGGTGCCTGGAGCTTGCTTATCTCAGTGTTGCAACATTTGTCAAGTTTCTTTGTTTCAGGTCCTTGTTTTGTCCTTTTGTGGTCATGACGACCCTTAGCAGCTTTTTACTATATTCTTTTCCCATGGTTTATGGCCTTCAAGCTCCATCAGGTCCCCGCCTATCAACCGAGCACCACCCGGGGCTCTGCTCTCCAGGCCCCATCCCACACCTTACCTATTTCAAAGAAAAAAAAGAAATATGATGCCAGAATGAGGTATTATAGCACACACCAATGATGACATCATGCTGCCGTGCAGAAAGAGAAGACCTCAGTATTCCCGTTGGAGTCACATTACACCATTAATAGCAAACAAATGGCTTCCCTGTTGCGCTTTGTGACTCTGGAAACTGAGGGTTGTGCAAGTGGAAGATTTGCTGTGGAAAGGAGAACGAATTCTTCCTCTTAGCAAAATGGATAGTGCTGCTGTGTTTGTCTGCCTTCTGGAGGAAGGTGCGGACTAAAGGGTTCGCGGAAAGCAGACAGTACGGGCACGGTGGTGACTTTGGAGCGCGTTAGGGATGGGAGCTGCCAGTCAGCTTCCAGTTTCCTGCTTCTCTCTTCTACTCCTGGCATTATGTAGAGGAGCTTCAGGGCTTATTTATTTTTTGCTAGTTTTGAGCAGTCTCCAGGGAACTGAGACTGCTAGAACATATCGTGCTCTGACCAGGCTTTCCAAATCCTTTCTTCCGTCTTCCAAAGGATTGCAGAAAAAGGGTGGAACGCTAGTCAGACTGCACCATGCTGAGAACCATCTTACTGGAGCAGTTACAAGTAGGAAGTTCTCCCTTTGCTCAGGCTGAGTCATGGAGGCAAAGCCCAAAGCAAACAGACTTGAAGATGCACGCTGAAGATGCAGCTTCCCTGTATATCTTCCCTTGTGGTACTTACGCATTGTAATGAGGAGGTTTTTGTGGCCAAATGTTACATATGCAAGGGTTTACGGATGATTTTGGCTTCCCTCTGTCTCGCGATTCTAAAATAGACTGAGCTATGCCAAACGAAAAGTGTTGAACTTGAAAGTAAACGTGGTCTCCTTTCATTTTCCATTTTCAGGGATTGCTTTGGTGTGTTGGACTGCGAGTGGTGTATGGTAGACAGCGACGGGAAGACCCATCTGGATAAGTCCTACTGTGCCCCTCAGAAGGAATGCTTCGGTGGCATTGTGGGAGCGAAGAGCCCCTACGTGGATGACTTGGGAGCAATCGGTAACTCTGCCTGTCTGTGGAGATGCTGCGTTTAACTGTTTGTATGCAATAATGTGCACTTTCAGTGCCAGAGCATGATTCACATAATGATTATCTCCTACGGTAGTGGTAAATTAGCAGAAATAGTGCATCAGGCAGTAAAGAATTACCATCAGGCCTGTTGTGGATATTGCATTTTTGAGGATACCGATGTGTAGCTGAGTGTAGCTATACATTCCTGTCTTTAAGATGTACCCCCTCTGAATTTTGTCTCCTATTTAAAGTTTGCTGGCCTGCCTGCGCGCAGTTTTGCACCTAGAAAGCTTTCAAGATCTTCTCTATTCTTCAGAGACGTTGATTTAAACCTTTCTGCAGAGCATTTATGTGTTTTTTCCTCTGTTCTGTCCCTTTTGATTTAGGAGATGAGGTGATCACTCTGAACATGATCAAAAGTGCACCGGTCGGCCCAGTGGCAGGAGGCATTATGGGCTGCATTATGGTGCTTGTCCTAGCAGTATACGCATATCGCCACCAGATACATCGGAGGAGTCACCAGCACATGTCACCTTTGGCTGCCCAGGGTGAGCTGATAACTCTTGAGAAAGATATAGTAGGGTGGGAATTTAAAATAAAACCCAAACCAAAAACAAAAGCCCAAAATAAAACAAAAAAAAAACCCCAAACAAGCAAAAAAACCTCCAAACCCTCTTTCCTTGGTTTTGTTTCCGTGCTTCACCCCGTTGTGTTTCCCTTTTGCCAACCCTTGTAAGAGCCAGGTCTGGTCCAGGGTGCTTGTGTATTGCTGCCCTCTCCTGGGGGCAGCCAGACCTGCCGCCGCCCGAGGAGTCTCTGCCCCAAAACCTTCAGGTGCAGTTCTTGTCAGGATGCTGAAGTTCGACTTTTTCTAGAGCTAAACCGATAGAAGCCCAGCTTCGCAGCTTTTGGGAGTATTACCATTTTCACACCCTTTCTGCTTGGGCTGTCTGCGACCTGTCTTTTTGCACTTGTTCCCTGCGATGTTCGTGGAATATCTAGACATAGATAGATGAACCCACTGAAGTCGGAGAGGCAAAACTGTGTTTGGGGGAAAGGGTACTGGTAGAAAGAGGTGAGAAGTGTGATCAGGGCTAATTACCTCTACATTTGATTACACCCTGTCTCTATTTTGAATCATAACTGTCTTCAAAACTTTAAAGCCTGTTCCTTGCAGGGGGAGGTGGGGTGTATCATAGTCCTGGAATCCCTAGCCCCGTTTGTCTTGGAAAAATGAGCACGCCAAGCTCAGACCACATCTCTTTACACAGCAACGCAAAGTGCTTCCATGATATTACTCGGGTGACAGCCGTTAGTAAGATGATCCAAAATTTTTCTCTTTAACAGTTGCATTTTTCTGTTTGTAATGGTGTGTAGAAATGTCAGTGCGTATGTCGAACCTGGAAAATGATAGGGACGAGAGAGATGATGACAGCCACGAAGACAGAGGAATCAGTAAGTACCAAATCACTTTGCTGTAAAAAAATCGTAAATTAGGAGTAAATGAGCTATTTGTTTTCTTAATATGCTAAAATTAAAAAATATGGGAGGAAACTCTGTGCTGATTAGCAGCAGAAAATGACAGAACAATGTTTTGACTTTTAACTTCAAGTGCACCTTTAATTTTATGCTGAAAAATTGTATCTTTTACTAAAGTCTAAAGTCAATTAGAAGACTAAAGTCAATTATGTGTGGAGGGGGTTTGCCCTTTACGCCCCCACATCGTGTCACCGCTTGGAGAAATAGCTCTGATCAGCCTAAAAGTTGCAGTTGTGACAGGACAGGGTATGGAAAACTCCTACCTTTGTTCAGCCTTGGGAAGCAGAGGCCAAGCCTGGCGTGTATGTTCAACAAATGTGGCAGTAAATCGTATTTGCGTTGATTTGGGATGCCTGTCACTGCTTTGCCGTTCAGCAAAAATGGCACTTTGCATCTGATACTGCTGTACTGTAAGAGGAGCCGGTGCACCTAAACTCCGGGAGAGCTCCAGAGTCAGAGCAGATCCCTGTCTCTGGACCCTCACTAACCCAGAACTAAAACAATACCCAAGATTTGAAACTGTGTCAACGCTCAGAGACTGAAAATTAAGCGTGTGTGAGTTTCATGGCTTGCATCTACTGCTTCTCCAGGGCCTTTTTGGTTTCACTGAGTCGGCTCCCAGTGCTGCCACAGGTTCTTTAGCATTGGCACAGTAATTCTCTATTAATCCAAGCAGATGAGGTGAATGAGTTTGCCTGGATCTTGATCCCTTCCACATTTAAACACCATCTCTTTACTCCTACTCCTCTGTCACTTGACAGGCGTCTTAAAAGTAGTTGCATTTGAGAAGAATTAGATTGCAGAAAGCCTGCTCCCCTGTGCTCAGCTTGTCCCACTGAGGTAGTTCAGTAAAAGCACTTTCTTTAAAACCAGTTCTGTTTCTTTCTCGCTTTCTCTCTCCCAGTTAGTAACACTCGATTTATAGCAGCGGTAATCGAGCGGCACGCCCACAGCCCCGAACGCAGACGCCGGTACTGGGGGCGATCGGGAACGGAGAGCGACCACGGTAAGACCTTGAATCCCTGCCCTGGCCCCGGGTTAATGATTGCGGTTACTGGCTTTCCTTCAGAAGTCTGGCACGCTGCAGATAAGGCTGCCACAACCAAACCAAAAACCTTTGCTCCTTGTTACCTCACAGTTGAGCGGTTTTGCCACCCTTCAGCAGACGATGCTGTCTGGCCAGGAGCTGGTTTCCTCGGCGGGGTGGTTCAGCGGCAGCTGAACGCCCTGCTCCCCCTGCCTGCCAGGAGGTTCTCCCAGCTTCACTGCGGGGCCAGAATTCAGAGCGACAGAAACAGGGCTACACTCACTGCACTCTCTTTCCATCGCCAACCCAAGCAAACGAGATGTTCAGTTGGGATAACGGGCCTCTCCTACTTCATGAGGGAAAGGAAGTCCCTTGCAGTCAAGTCAGCATCTCGACTGCTCGTCTCTTTGCCGTGACGTGCACATCTTTCATAAAATTGTAGCAGCATGTGCGGGACACCTGCGTTTCCTCGGGTAAAGCAAACACGGATTTAGAGACCACGGAGTCATGTGCCTTCTTAGCCTTTCTGTTGGATGTTCAGTCCATGCCATCACCGCAGAGGACATCTTACGTCACCTTTAAGCAAATAACAATCAATGTTAACTGTGTACATGTACAGCAGCGAAGGGTATTCAGCCGTGTGTGTTTGTCGCGCGCACACACACTTCAGCCCTGTTTAGGTTCAGGGAATTTTGATACGTCTCCCATGCCCTGAGACTGAATCTTCCTAACTCTTGAAAGCTGGTAGAAGGGATGTCACACGCTGACTTGTGAGGAGGTTTAATATAAACGAAGAGAAGGGTTAGACAAGGCAGTCTGCCACAGACGTCAGTGGCTGGGTATCTTACAGCAGACGGGTTCAGTTATTAAGACAGTGGTTGCACTAATGGAGTTACTGAGGGCCAGGAAATCTGAAGGCCAAAGCCTTGAAACGTGGATGAACAGATGCCTGAGAGACAAGCCTGCTCTAGGAGGAATTACCCTGGATTTGGGGGCAGATTACCTGTGCTGAGGCAGATTTGCTAGACTAACGCTCCTTCTGCTCCATTTCTTGTAGTCCCAGCAAATCCTTCCCATCTTTCCAGTCCCCGTGTCAGAGATAGCAGGGGAACTGTCTACCTATTTCTGAAATGTGTGCTTCTATTTTTAGTTTCTGTAATTCCATCTTCTTCAAAGGGCTGCCCGGTCGTTTTCCCAATTCCTCTCTGCCAGCTAGAAACCATGACTCAGACCACGGGAAATGGAAGAGAGCCCCAGCTGTGGGCACTTTCCCTGGTATTTTTAACACACTTCTTTTAGGTGTCTCCAGCTGAAAACCCAGCCGGGATGCTCAGAGAAGCACTAGTGGGTTTTCACCTCTTAGCCAAAGTTTTCTGAGATGGATTATTTTGCTAATTAAAGCAAGATCTTTTTCTTTTTAAATGCTGTTAGTGTGTTTGCATTTAGAAATACTGAGGTGGTTTGCACTGCGAGCTGGGTTTGAGTGGGAACAGCTGGTTTCAGTGGTAAATCCAAATCCCGTAGCAACTAGCAGCACCTGCTTCAAAAGAGAGGGACAGAAGATGTCCCAGGGACCTGTTGCGAGGCAGCGTCCTCACTGAGAAAGCAGGATCTTGTCTAGCAAGGCTTAGCCGTTAGCTGGCTTTCCAGTGACATAATTTCCTTAGGATATCCCAGAGAACGCAGTGGCTCATTGCTCCTATAGTCAACTGCTCTGGTTTTTTTTAACTTCTCAGGCTGCAGTAGCAGATGTTTTAGCCAAAGGAGTTGATTGCGTGATGTGCATGTGCTCAGCTGGACGTGTCAGTACCATTTGGTTTAATGGACCTGCTGCGTGAAACACTTCCAGGTGGATTCAGTGATTTCTTTAACTCTGTGGGAAGCTCACCAACACTAAAAACATATGTTTGGGGTTTGTGAATAGGCCCTCACAGGTGAAAAGGGCTCTTTTCCTCTTAAAAAGAGAATACTGTGATTATACAAGATGATGTGAGAAGTCTTGCTGCTTCCAGATACAATAGCTTTCTTTCCTTGGAGAGAGGCAGTTTGATAGGAATAGAGGTGAGGGTAGCGGATCCCATCTATTGCTTGTCCATCTGTAAAAATCCAAGTAATATCTCTAAAGATATCACTGCCTGAAAAAATTGTTGTTTTTCAAATCAGTGTGAGCAATTCTGCCGTACCAAACACATGATCGCTTTTTATCATTTGGGGTGGCACAGACCATATGTCCCCACGGTTTATGAGCAAAGCTGGTGACAGAGAAAGGGATCCATTATGAACTTATACGAGAGGATGGTGGTTTTTTTCCTTTTCTCTTAATTGTTTTATTCTTTATAAAGCGGTGTCTGTGTCTGATTCCCTGAAGGGTCCCGCAGTCAGCACCGTGGCAGATTGACCTTTTAGTCTTGCTTTTAATTCTTGGCCCTGCCGATTCCTTTCCTAGGCTACAGCACCATGAGTCCTCAGGAAGACAGCGAAAACCCTCCGTGCAATAACGACCCGTTGTCGGCTGGTGTCGATGTGGGAAACCACGACGAAGACTTGGACCTGGACACGCCGCCGCAAACGGCCGCCCTCTTGAGTCACAAGTTCCACCACTACCGGCTGCACCACCCGACGCTCCACCACAGCCACCACTTACAGGCCGCGGTCACGGTACACACTGTGGATGCGGAGTGCTAATGACCAACGGCAACAGGAACGTACCTTGTGAACGACGGTCCGTGCAGCAACGGGCAGCTCGGCTTCTCTGCTTTTCACCAGGAACCGTTTAACTCACTTCCTGAGTAAACTGTGAGGCAGAAAAGCTTTACATTTTTATAAATGTAAGGTTGGCTCTGAAATGGAGGGGAAATGCGCTTGATGAATGGACCTGCCATAACATTGAAGAAAATGGAGCAGCAGGCACGTTAGACCTCCAGAAACGGGGACGCGAGTTTATACAGCAGCTGGAGCTTCGGAAGCCCTGTTACGCTGAGCCAAGAGGAGAGAGAGAGCTTAAAAGAGCCAGCGATGATTTGGTTTCCTTAACTGGAAGAGCAGAAATTGCGCGGCCGAAGGCTATAAAAGCGCCAGATAGAGGCGGGGCGGGGAAAGGCTGGCGGTTTCTCTGCAGTTTGTTTTGCGCGTAGGAAGTTCACTGCTCCGACAGTTGCTGTCTGGAACCTGGGACAATGCATCTCAAGATTTTTAAGTAAAGGATTATTTTTCTACTATTTATTGAACTCGAAACTTTGGGGGGAGGGAGGGGAGAAAACATGTTAGCAATTCTCAACAACTGCCACATATATTCTGTGATGGTGAGGTGGTTCTTCGAGGAAGACATCTGGTTCTTATTAGCTGATACTCATCCACTGCCCCACTCTGCAAAAGGGAAAATGAAGAAGTTGTTTCTGACGTGTTTACAGTATGAATGCTTTCTTTTCCACAATTGTTTTCTGTAAATATTAGAACCTGATTTATATGACAGTATTTTTTTCCTATTTGCAGAGGAGAAATCCTGTACTCCATTACTAAAATTCTGAGAATTCTGCCCATAAACTTCTCCGTCTTTACCTCTTGGGTCATCCTTAAAGGTTTCCTGTGTGGAAGTGATAAAGAATTTATTTACCATTAGTTACCAGATAATTCCCAATGAAATCTGTGCCATTCTTCTGTTTCCTTAGGACGCTGTTGAGATCAGAAGTAGGGATAAACCAGTGTTTTGTAAAACTTGGGTTACTGTGGAAGGTCTTTCTGAAATCATGATTTGAAGCTGCTGCTGTTTGTCTGGAATTTAACATTGCTTGGTAATTCAAAGGAAGATTAATCAATCTGTCTACAACACAGAGCATCGTAATTATAAATTAGTTTTAAATCACGGTGTTGTATTTTAGATTCACATTTTGTGATTACAATGATATAAATGCATTCTTGCACTGTGCATTATGATAAACATCCATTTATATGTAGGGTTTTTTTAAAAATCACGTGTTTTAATTAATATGGTACTTAATACTGTATTATGTAAAAAAAATTGGTTCTTAAACAGTACGGTAAAATAACTATATGTGTGATATCAGGATACCCCTTTATACTATGTATAAAACTAAAATCTCTAGTGAAATAAACTGTATATAAAGTATAGTTCTGTGGATAACGGGCTAGATTGAAATTATTCTGTCTCAATCTCCTTTAATTTTCTGTCTGAACAAGTGCCCTAACAGGAGTGAAATGTTTGGTCGGGTTCCTCTTGTTTTTACAAACAAACTTGAAAGATCTAAACTTTACATATAAATGACTATTGACGTATGTTTTAAAGCTTTTTTTTTTTCCTTCGTTAGCCTGTTGGTCATTATTTGGGAAATGAACATTTCTGGAAGTGCTCAGCCGTCGCGCAGACTCACCAAAGCCGATCATTTGGGTTTTTTCTTCCGCGCTGCTAAAAACCGGGTGGCCGTGCTGGGGTGGGTGGGAATGGGCTGGGGGTTCTGCTGGCCAGGCACCTGCAGAAATGTGTTAAGCCCTGCTTTATGTCCTCAGAGGGCCGAATCCCACGCCTTGTAACGGTTTGTGAGTCAATCTGTAGACCCAACTTGGTAGAATTTCTAATTTTGAATCCAAAATAATGCTGAGTTTTGGGTAACGAACAAACTGTTTTGTCAGGTTCGCCTGTAGAAGAAAATGCATTATCTTAATGTTACTGCTAGACCAAAGAACGACGTATCCGGCCAAGAAGCAGGAGTTTTAAGCATGGAAGGGAAAATAGCTTTCTGTGTGGAAAAGGGTTCAACGATATGTAAGTTTTAATAACGGCTTGTGCAAAACGTCAAACAAGATGCTTTGTTGATTTCCTAGGCCTACAGAACTCATAAAGGTGTTCTCACTAAAATTCAGAGGTAAATCCAATTTGAAGTTCTAGCCAGGACTTTATTTATTCAGATCTGGGGATGGAACATGGATGCTGGAATTCAGCCAAAAGCTGTTGCCACGGGACAGAAGCATCTCAGGAAGCCACTGACTTGTAAAGCAGAACTGAAGTTGTATTTTGCCCATCCGTGTACATGTGAAGGAATCTCACTGTGCGGCAGAAGTTCTTGAACTTGAGTATTTGCTCCCCGGTTGTAGGTTTTTATGTCAAGCAACGTTATGTTTCCTCGCATATAAAATACTAGAAAGGAAGAAGAGCAGCCCTTTGACTTGAGCCGCGCGTGGCTGCCTGCTCTGGCGCTGATGTTACGTTACACCAGATACGGCTGTGGAGCACATCGTTAAGTCCAGTTTTAATTAAACCGCAGTGTTAAACACAGGTATGTTTACATTTATTAACCCACACTGGCGTATTCTGTACTACTTTTTATAGCAGGAGAAGTAATTTTTGTTCAAAACGTATCAGAGTAATAGGAATAAGCACATAACCTCGTGCAATGCAGTAATATTAATTACTTTCTTGATTACAATGCTGTTTCAGTGTAGAGGTTTGTTTATTGTTCTTAGAAACTGCTGGCAGTGTTCTCTGTTGCAGCCCTGGCAGAAGTACCTGGGTTACTCTTCTCTTTGGACAGCCATCCACAAGTCGCAGCGATCAAAGCCCCTCGCTTTTACCTTTAACAGCTTTTACCGTTACCGGTTCTGCAGAGCCGCGCCTCGCTGCTGCTTCATCCCT
The DNA here is from genome assembly GCA_013400135.1 of Rhinoptilus africanus. Lineage (NCBI taxonomy): Eukaryota > Metazoa > Chordata > Aves > Charadriiformes > Glareolidae > Rhinoptilus > Rhinoptilus africanus. Next base: position 121,693 of record VXBO01008818.1, on the reverse strand, counting down.
TTTGTTCCAGGACACACAGTTACTAACCCGCACTGGTTCTTCCTTCGTGGGGTCCGGACAACCTCGCTTATCCTTGAAGTAATGAGAAGACCCAAAGCTCTTGCTATTAAGGAATAATTACGGGAAAAAAACACAGATCTAGAGGTGTGCCAAATCCTAGCTTCAAATGGTGCCAGCTAACCTTGTCCCAGCAGGAATAACTAATGCTGGGAAAGATCCTGTTGCTCATTTAAAACAAAACCTGATAAATACAGCAGGGAACCTGGATGCAATCGCGGTTTCTAAGAAGCTGCAGGACAGCTCTTCCATTTTCATTGCAGGTGTTGCTGCCATGGCCTTCCCTCCCCGTCATTATTTTACTGCGTTGACGGAGCAGCAGGATCATAAAAGGAGCAGTTAGCCGCCTGGCTTGGACTCCTACCCCGTATCCTCCTTAGCTATAACTGCGAGACTTTACAGCCATTAATTTTTCACTTGTTTCATTTTTGAAACTTAGTTACATTAATTTCCTGTAGGTTTTCTTTCACTCATCCAGAACAAGTTCTTCTGAAAGGAAAACGAGCGTTGCCCTTGGTTTGTGTTCACTAACGTTAAATTGACTTCATGCTTTCAGTATTTGAGAACTGTGAAGTGTGTTGATTTTTCCTGTATGTAACAAGCAGGTTCTCCATCCAAGTAACCCAGCTGGCCAGAGGGAGAAGCTGGTTACACCTTCAGAATATATTGCTTGAAAATTAATTGAGACAATTTTTTAATTAGTTTATCTTACTGCCTTGATGCAGAATGCGATTTGGAAAGAAGAGTATGTTACAATTTGCCCACGAGCATTTTATAAGGCCACTTAAGCCATGAAATATTACCTTTACCCTTGCCCTTGGCAATGAGAGAGAAGACGGATGAGAGTTCAGGCGATGTTCACGTGCTCGGTGGTGAATGTGACTGTAACTGGTGAAAATGAGATCTCTGGCTTTCAGGGGCTTTATTCTGTAAAGTGACCCAGAAACAGTGATGAGGATAGAAGGCAGATTTGTCAGAGTACAAATGATGCTAGTAAACTGGCAGCAAATGTGGAAAAGGGGGAAAAAAATAGGATGCAGAAGACCTGGATGAAGTTAAGAGAGTGCAGGTAAACCAAAAGGCTGTATGCAAGTGCAAAGATTAATTTGCAGTGTTCCTAGCTCTTAGCTACCCATTTCATTTGTTTTTAAAGGAGAATGCCAGCTATGGCTGGGATTTTCAAAGGCGCCTGCACTACGCTGCCAGTGATGTTTGGAATATTAATTCCTGCAGCAGTTACTCTGGTAACTCTTGGGTTGTTTTGCGGTACAGTTCCCCCTTTGCCATGGTCTCCAGCTATGAAAAAGTAATCCAAGTGCCATAAAGTATTTCATATTACTTACTTGCAGCAGTTCTACGTGATGAGAGGTAATTATTTTCTCTGCTTTATGTGCTCTGAACTGAGTCACGGGGAGGACCTTGGCCCAGAGACGGGCTTGCGTTTCTGAAGCCAAGGCTACGGTGGAATTCAGAGACTGGAGTCCAAGAGTGCAGCCCTCCGGCCCCTGCCTCATCAGTCCAGTGCCAAACACACCCGCTGTGTGCCAGCGCAGCGCAGAAACGCCCCGGCTTTATCTCCCCCCAGGAGCCCGATGCTCCCCGCCTCCGGCGCATCTCCGCCTGCCGTGGGTGGTGGTTGGGGAGCTGGGGTATGCAGCCCCTCTGGGGACCCGAGGGAGCCTGAGCTGGCAGAGGGTCGGAGCAAACAGTTCCCAGAGGGAATTACTGACTCTGCCTGCGCTGGAACACGCGCTTACAGGTTGTCTGCTGCCTGCCAGGAAAAGGCTTAATCACTTCTGCCCCTCTTATGTGAGCTTCAGTGAGGTTATCAGTAAACAGTTGATCGATAATATATTAAGGGAAAACAAATGTACGAAGTAAAAGAAGAGTTTCCATCAAATAATCGGATCTACTTGGTTTAACCAAGGCTTTCATTAAATGCAGCGCAATTCTCTGCCCATCAGAAAGCGGCAGTGGGTAGCAGTTAGCAGGAGCGATGGCCTGAGCAGGAGAGAGGCACGAATTTGATGGCAGAGGCGGAACTGGATCTGGATCTAGATACATAGATGGATCTAGATATTAGATCTGGAAGTTTCACCTCCAGCTCCAAGATGAATCATACTGGCCTCCTCTAAAAGCTGTGGAAAAACTTCCCCATTGTTATCCCTGGACCGGTTTCAGTAGTGGCAGCAGTCGATGGTACTGCTCAGGAGCTGGGAGCCAGCAGTAACAATTATGTTTTGTTCCATTTTATTCCACGTTTTTTTTTGTAGCTGACACTGGCAAAAACACCAGCTTCTTGGAGCGCTGCCTGAACAAGTGCTCTCTGCTGTTATTGCCTCTAACGGAACAAAAATAGCGACAGCAAGGAAGGGAAACTTGACCAAAAAGCGTAAGTGCAGGAACCTTCTACCCACCCTGCGGCTGGCAAGGAAAGGTGAGGGCGCGAGTACAACCGCAGTGCCCCGGAGCGCGGGAACAGCCCCGGCCTCCCGGAGTGGCGAGTCAGCGCTTTTACAAGCAGAACGTCCGCATGAAAAAAACACGCAAAAAGAGGTGGAGCCCCCCCAACCTTTCTCACGAAAGGGGCCATCTCTCCTCTTTGAACCCAGGCACCATCCCACCCGTTGAACAATGGGCCAGCCTTGGGTTAGATTGCCCAGTATTTCCAGTTTGGTCAATGCTGATGGATATTTCCAAGTTTAGAACCCTTGCGCTGCACCTAGAGGTAATGAAGTCGGACGGCGGCTCTGAGATGGGCTGGCACGGAGAACTGCAGGAAACCGGGAACTCGGTCAAATACTTTTTAGTATACTTATTTCCAGTTTTCCAACTTTCTGACGCTTCAACAATTAACTTCCTCTCAGTATCAATTCTCTTGGTATCAGGTATGCAAATCACATGCAATTGGGAGAGATTAAAGGTTGAGTAATTAAACTACATGATATAATTCCTGCAAAATAATAATAACCTCTTTAAGTGTGTTTATTTCCATTGCAGCTTAACCGAGGAGATCTCTGTAAACCACTCAAAATGTGTTACTGCTGTGGCTGCAGCCAGAGAACACGGATGACAGGAAGGGGATGGGTTTGGGGTTTTTTTTATCCCATGAAAACAGAACAAACATGTCGAAGTAAGTCAGACGCTTCACTAAGTGTGTTCATAGCAAAAAGTCATGTTGCGTGAAGGTTTCTATAGAAACCTTTTTAGAACTGAATGTCAGAACACTTAAAAGTCTCATAAATTTTTTAAGAAGGCATTGGGAAAGTTTAGCTTGCGCTGCATCCTTTGTGCCAGTTTTCCGTATTTAACAAGTTAGAGCATTTTAAAGGACAAAATGGCAGGGGTGGGGGTGTTTCAAATCCCAGCCTCTGCCGGCAGGGATAAGTCACTGACTGGTTTATCCTATCGAAACAAATTGCTGGTAAGGTGCCTGGTCACTCCCAGTACGTACTAACTATTCAGTTAATTACCTCAAAGATTTTCTTCAAGTTTGTAATTAGCCAGACCTGTAGGAGCTGTAAATGAGATAGTAAGGGAGATGTATCGACCTACCCTAGTGAATGCTTTAACTCAACATTATGATTTCACTGTTTTTTGATGTGAAATGATTTCACAGTTTCCTGGGAACTATCAGTATCACTTCCCAGTTCCTAGAAAACAGGCCCTTACAGAAAACGTGAGACGGGCAGAATGATTTGAAACTACAGTTGGCAGCACGTTTACAGGTTGGCCAATAAAAGCACCCTGCGTAGGAATGCGGGGTTGTGCCTGCTTTGGCTAGAAACCCAAGGAAGATTTTAATTTTTTTTTAATACTGAAATTGCCAAAATGTACTTTCTGCCAAGAAGTTATTACTAAATCTGAAGTTGACTCTGAATGAGGAAAAATAAAGCCCACGCAGGGAAGAATGGCCAGTTAAAGCAGGAAGGGTATTGTTTGAGGAGACAGCATTGCTGAGGTTCGCCTGCGAATATATTGGCCTTTATTTCTTGACGAGGGCTGTACTTACAGTAGGTGATTGGTCTTATTTGCTTTTATTCTCAGTTATTACTCAAGAAGCTGGATTTGGTTTGTGGTGGTTTGTTTTGAGATTTACTCTGTTTTTTTTTTTTTTTTTTTTTTTGCTGCCTTTAAACATAACCGACACACGGATTTGCTAATGATATGCATTAGCCAACAAAGGTTAGAAATTCTCCTGCAAAGACCGCAATTCCCAAAATAGACCATTACATTATGTTTCAGTGTAACGATTTCCTCAGAACAGTTACTCACTTTATAAGTTATAGCTCTTACCTCTTTTATCTTTTTAGTTTATTCGCAGACCACTGTGTTACAGAAAGGGAACTGAGGCAGAGTCGCTAAGCTGCCGGGTACTGAGGTGCTCCATCATTCCTGCCACATTTAGGAGCAGTGTTACACAAAGTTTTATAGCTATCAGGTCCCACTTAAAAAGAAAGTGTTCAGCTGTGAGCAAAGTCACTTGAAGTGTTTGGTGTCTGTATGGAATAATGCTTCAGGGGTAAAGAAACGTCCCATTTTTGGTCATAAACAGCAGTACCCGACGTATTCCAGTAAATGTGAGCTATGCCCAGTACAAATACGGCTCCCGCTAAGGAATACGAGCAAAGTGAATATAAGTGTTAATTGAATGGAGCGTGTGGCTGTCACAGTCTCTGAAACAATCTGTTGCCCATCTGGCATCTCTTCGACAAGACGGGCACTGCTGGGACGTGATTTGATGGACCTGAAGTCTGATCCTGTATTACTGCAATTCCTAAGTGCTTGGAGAAGGAAACGTTAATCAAAATATCTCTGGTATTAAAGCGAGCTTAGCAGTTAGTTGGGAGGATTTGCCGTGACACAGTACTTGTCTCAACAAAATTGCAATCTAGACGTGATGAGTTATTCTAATGCTTAATCACTGAAGGAGGCTGAGACTATGCTGTAGCAGCAGCAAGGGGTTCCAAAGCTTTTGCTTCCCCAGAATACGGAAGGTATCAGTTGCTCACTGTGCTGCTCTAGGTTGGGAATTTGAGATGAAATTCCATTTGTTTCTTAATGAATCCCCACTGTTACCGCGCTAGAGAATGTTACACTGAGAATGCTGGACATATTTAAATTTGTTAGAAAAGTGGTGAAAGGAACTTCTGCTGGCACCTCTGCTATATTTTGGAGGCAATTTGCATTTGTGAGATAAATGACTGAGCATCTAGATGCTCATCGCTGAGCTGATTACAGGGGTTGACAACTGAATCTGTTATTTTGGTTTCAAATGTTCAGTTTCCTAATGAAACAAGAGGAGGAGCTAGAGCTTGAAACAGTGGGCATACTACAGAGTGAAGAGAAGGGTATTGTTGACACTTTGTTCACATGAAGCGGTGCTCGCAATCAGGGATTTCTGTGGAAGCTTTGACTTTGCAGCAACTGATGGATTCTACACCCTCACTGCAGGAAACATACCAATCACAGCATTTCAGAAAATTTAGATTTCTCTTTCATATAAGAAATCACTTTTCTAAAGAGCTCGCAGATACATTCCTAGTATTTCATTATACCTGGGAACATCAGATGGGTCTCTGAGATCCAGCGGACGTTCTAAATCTTGGCTTTTATTTTACCTGCACAGATCTGAACTCGTTTGTACTTCTGAACGGGGACAGTTATGCCTGAGTGCATCTTTAATTCAGAAAGAATGTTTGTAACACAATTCTCTTAACACTCTCAACCCATAAAAATGAAAAAATATATATGGCTCGTATTACTTCAAAGCTGCAGAAGCATGAGTAAATTAATCTTCAGCTTAGAAGAGCTACAAAAGCAACTGCTGTGGATGGGTACGTTACTCTTAGTTAACAAGGAATTTAGTGAACTAAATTAAATTACCGCAAAGTGGCTTATCTGTATAATAGCATCGAGTCAGCAGTGCAACCAAAGTTACACTTACAGATCACAACGCTTTTCTGCTATTTTTAAATAGTGCTTTTTGCTTTTGCAGCAATTTTGCAACACAATGAAAGTGCATTAGGAAACTAAAGACTGTTTGGAGTGTAAAGCATAAATGTGTAGGGCTTTGCTTTGAAAGCAACATACAGTGAGCAACAGTATGCTCGTACAAACGTACGCGTGCTATGTCTGCACACAGAAGGGTGGTCTGTAGTCAACACGATGCAGTTCTTCAAGGAAAACACATAAATACACCTTCAAACTAGAAAAATTATGGTATGATTAATTACTCTGCTTTCACTACTTCATTAGCTTCACTTAACTGCATAATGTTTTAGCATACCCGTAATTTCTACTGTAATAGCTTAATCTGGCAATTATTCCTGAGGAGGTCGTTCTGTGTTTCAGTATTCCTAGCAGAGCAATCTTTTTCATGGTCTCAGCATAATTTACATCATATAATCTATTATATGATTCGGAGAGGTTTTGAGGAGCCAGTATTTAGTTATCCCTACTTCAGTTTCATAGCTTGACCTGAAAATCAGTTTGTAAATACTCACTAGCATACTGTTCACTCATTTTTATTTTATTTTTTTGATCTTTACCATGCATAATTTTATAGGTAGCAGGATTAATAATCTGTAAATCTTTAGGCATAAGAAGCCTATACCTTATAGCTTGTGCTGGAAGAGATACGTCACAGCTTGCAAATCTTCATCAGAAATTTGAAAAAAACAGCATGTATATACTTATTTTTCAGTTACGTTTCTCAAAGAATGGTGACCTGTGAAAATCTTGTTTTTCTAAGAATATGAAATTTTATTTAGATCAGATCTCTCACTAATAATTTGTTATACTAGTTGTTCCTGTTTCTTGGTATGCCTTCTTGTATGAAGGCTAAGCTAATATTGTTCAGGACAGGCTGAATGTGGCAGTTCTCAAATTCTCTCATGACAAACACGCAAACCATTTACTAATGTCCTTCACACCTCCGATTTCCAAAAATTCATACTGAAGGAGGAGGAACATCACCTCCTTAAAAAAATTAGGGAAAAGGAAGCCCTTGAAAAGCCCTGGCAATTTTTTTTTTATTTAATAATACACCAAGAACAAAAAGTACTTTGATTATTGTTTGCTCACTAGTTTTAAATTAAATTTGTAAGTAATGAAGGTCCAAGTTTTTCTTTGTAGTCTTAACTTGCTAGCTTTGTTTTGGACCAAAGCAATTTCTAAAAACATGATTGTTGTTTGGTGGGTTTTTTTCTGTAACTGGTAATCCTGTCTCTAAAATGGCATTTTAAACCTAGTCGAGAATTGTCATTGTCCTGGTCTGAGGAATTAGATTTTCTTGATAAGAACTTATTTGCACATACCCAATTTAACTCAAACCGTGTTTTCAATTTCCTTTTAAAGACTACTATTTTTCAGGTTTGGATTCTCTTTTGCCTGTTCTTTGCGGTCGGCCTCGTATCTAAAAATGGATACAAATGTTTAAATTATTCTTCATTCATTTATAGCAATGATGACAACGTTAAGAGCTAAATTTACTGTGTTGTAGATGACACTGCAAGCAACTATGCTTAAGGAGAGATGAATTTTCCGAGAGAATTTTATTTTTTAAAGGAAGAGCTGACTAACAGAGCGAAACATTTTTACAGAGGGAGGCTTTGTAGCAGGGGAAATTTCTTTTATAGTGACCCCCAGAAATACTCTCCTTCTGTTGCGTTCCCATTCTTCTCGGGACGGCCGCAAGCCCTCTCCGGCCCGTCCACCATGCGATGGTGCTTTGCCACAAGAGGGTGACTTTTGCCGCAAGTGCAGCACCCAGGCATCGATTTACCCATTTGGATGCTTTGTAATTTCTCTGGTGTGTTTCTGATGAAGCGTAAAATTAGAACGAGATCGTCTTGGGCTGTCCTGCCCGCTCACCTCTGACGGAACGTGCCGGGTCACTCCACATCAGCTTCATTTTGTTGTTGCTCTGCTTTTCGCTCTCTGGGGGTGGAATCGTAGCTAAGGAAGGTATCGACGGTGGGACTTTGGGGAATTTACACCACCTGGGAGCGATGGGCCACATCCTGCCTGAGGGAGGAAGATGGTGCCCTGGCCCAGGCCTCCTTGAGGCACCTCCATCACGACGGTTCTTGGGGTGATTTCCCTCATAACAGAGCCCCAGATTCTCTCCTCAGGAGTGCTCAAGTCCGTCCCTTAAATCTGACTCGAGACGCGTTACTGTGGGGATGAAATTCGCCCTCTGATGCCCGTTTACCCCCACATGCCCCAAAGGGCTTGGCAGCCTGAGGCCCCTCCGTGAGCTACCGCGCTCCCCTCCACTCTCCTTCGCCCTTCTCTCCTCACGGGGGACTTGCGCCCCTTTCACCGCCCCTTTGTGCGGCACCCGGCCGGGGGCGGGGAGGCCGAGCCCGCGGCTCCCTCCCGGCGCTGCTCGGCGGAGGCTCCGCGGACTCCAGCCTCCCCCGGGGAGGGCGGCGGCGGGGCGGGGAGGGCGGCGG
>VXBO01008818.1:24826-112901 GCA_013400135.1 Rhinoptilus africanus | reverse complement strand
GGGGGGGGAGAGGGGGGGGGGGGGGGCTCTGAGGGAGGGTGTCTGAGCCAAGGTGTGCAGATGGGCAGGGCTGATGGCGCCCGGAGGGGGGCAGCGGCCCCGTAGCGGTGCTGCCGGGGGGGCACCGCCGCACTCACGGTGTGCGGGCGGGCTGGGAGACCTTACCATGGGCACACAGCCGGCGTGGCTGGGAGAGACCTGTTCCACAGAGCCATGGGATCANCTCCGCACACACTCCTGCTCCAAGTCCAACCATCACCCCAGCACTGCCCAGTTACCACTAACCCGTGTCCCTCAGCCCCACGTCAGCCTGTCTTTTAAACACTTCCAGGGATGGTGACTCCACCACTTCCCTGGGCAGCCTGTGCCAGTCTTTGAAAACGCTTTTGGTGAAGAAATTTTTCCTAATATCCAATCCTGCAACGCATCCCGTTTCTGTTAAAGGCAAAGCTAAAAAGCTTCAAGCCAGAGTTGTTTTGGTTTTTTTTCTGAGGTGAGCAGCACGCAGTCAGTGAAAGTGGTTTTCTGCAGTCTGTTGGTGCTTTAGGAAAATTCTGCTCAAATTACTGCGATTCAGAGGAGAAAATTGGTGAACTCTTAAACCTAATGCATGTGCTTCAGACTTTGAGGTGATGTAGTAGCACAGTCACTTACCGGATCTTTACGGGCTCCAAATATTCACCTTGATGAAAAGAAAAAACTTGATGAAAGAAATGTAATTACAGCTTTTGTTCTAAACCACTCCTTGTGCCTCTTCCCCTCTCTTTCTAAAGCACAGGCAGTTTTACTACCTGCGGGTAAGTGCAGCACGTGAAGACTATCATTTTCTCCATAACTCCGTTAGAAAGGGACCATTCATTTTAGAGACAATCTTTCAGCGATCGGTGTAATTTGACCCAGAGTACCGAGCGTGCTGGCCACTGTACTTCTTGACGTTTTGTTCTCATGTGTATGGTGCCTTTTGGTCTGTCTGGCCACGTCATTTTAGGTAGTTACAGAGTTTTAGATGTGACAGATTTGCTGTGATCCTGCGTGATGTTTTACACACGGAGCCTCACGTCTGTTTATGGCAGTCTAAGGACCTAATCAATAGCAAACTCACAACTTGGAAAACCCTGCTAATCTTTGTCGTCTCTTCAAGAAGCCATCACGCGTGACTGTGTTGACAGAGAGGGCTTACTGGCGTATCACAAGACGCTTGCTGCAGATAGCCAGAACAGGATCACTTTGTCTGACACTCGAACAGTGTCAGGCTGGTGCACACAGCAGGTACTTCATAACCCACATGACCGGTTAAAAGCACATCTCGCCTATATGGAAGCCATCAAATTTGGCATTTCGTGGTCAGACAAAGAATGCTGCAGGGAAATACTGGTGTGAAGGTCCAATTTGGCAGCCTCACAGTATTTTTGGAAGTTTGCCATTTAGTTTTTATGATGTAAAAGTAGCCTTTAGGTGCCTTTTTCTCCAATACAAGGTTCTAATGTTCACCTGTCACTAGCCTGGAACAGTACCACCACGTACAGATCCTGAAATACAGTTTCAAAAGATGTCATTTTAATTTTGAACATCATTGAGCTATTGGTGTTGGCACGCAAAGGCAGACTAGTTGTGCTCTAGAGAGGAAGTTCCTGTCCCGGAGCAGTTTTGGAAAGAGGAAGTATGTTTGTGGTCAGGCATGTTAAGTATACCTGTGTATTTGGCTGTCATGCATTTCCAAAAATTACCATGAAACTTAACATTCCTTAAATCAAATTAACAACCTCGGTAAACACCATGCAGAGGTGTTTTGTCTGCTGTTTTCTTCTTGAAATGATTGGTTAGCCAAGTAAAATCAGATAAACTATTGCTAACCTGGCCAATTTATTCCTCATCAAGAAAGAGGTGAACATCATTAAAATGCAGCACAGTCTTCCAGAATAGCTTTCCATAAATGTAGTTATTCATCTCTAACCTCTGGGATATTGGGTTTGCTATCATTTGTTGTTATTATGTGAAGAGTGAGGCCAGGATTTACCAAAATAGTTTTCAAGTGAGAAATGGCTCTTCTGCTGACACAGATTGGTGACTTTTGTCAGATGGTTTATCAACTTCAAAATAAGAACAAAACTCCAGGTTTTTTTCGGGTGAAATTAGGCAATGAACATTTTCCTCTGCCAGTTGTAGCTACATATTAACTTTTTTATTTATTATTGTACTTGTAATCTTCTATTACCTTTGGAGTTCCACCTGTGTTAAACTGAATTTTAAAAAAAAAAATTACTCTTGAGGACACAGATGAAATGTACCTTAGCCATGAAGTTTCTGAACCAGAGACAGAGTACCAGAGGTTTGTGGTCTTAGAAACCAAACCAACAGAGAGATCATTAAGTGTCAGAAGCATTCAGCACTTTAGGTGCTGGGTGGCTATTGTTAAGGGGCAAAGGTTGTCCACGTTTGAATCTTGGCAGGTGGGGTTTCTGTAAATGCATTTGGCAACATCTGTGTCCCTAAGGAAATCCAGAACGTGTTTTCAGGAGGAAGGACAGCCTAAAGAAAGCACTTTGCAGTCTGTCACACCGAGGAAGTCAGCATTCACTCACAAACTTTTCTCATTGAGTGTTAGTATGAAACAAACCCAAAGGGGGAACAAATTAAGTCAAAATTATGTCAAGAAGATTCTTTCTGTGTTGGTCTTATAGCTCAGTCTGCAAATATGTACTTACAGGATGAGTATTTCTTCAAGCAATTCTCTCACTACAGCTATGAAGAAAGGTATTTTTGTGACAGATCTGTGGTCAACATTTTTATTAGAACCTTCACTATTCTTGAAGGCAAAGTCTCCGTTTGCTGTTTAGTCGGCAAGTCAGTTGATATTGTACTGACCTGTCATGGTGGAGTCTTCCCCATATTCATCCTCGTCTGATTCATCCAGTGCAGCACCTGAACTCTGCACGTTATCAAACACGTGGTACGATAATGAGCTAAAAATGGACATACGCTATTACTGTCACCTCTCCAGACCTTGAGATGAAGCACCGTTGATAGCTCTACAGCTGTATTTTTGTTACTTTTTAGGTTGCTGAACCTATACAATTAGATAGAAAGTGCACTTGTTACTGCTCTTGACTGACTCCTCTAAGTTGGATCAGTGTTGCGAGTAAAACAGCTTATCAGATCAACTCCTGTCTTAACTACCGTGGTGTTTTCCCTCCCTCAAACCCATGTTTTTCTATCACTGTAGCTATATGTGAACTATATTAAAAATCTGCTCAGTATATTGTTCTGCTTAGGGAGTGTTCCTTCTCCTCTCAATCGGATCGTCTTGCACCGAAGCTCTGAGAGAGGTGTGATCCGGTAGCACACCATGCACGGAGACCATGGGACCCCCTAGGCGTCATTTCAGATGTACTTCAGATTCTGAGGTAATGCTGTAGCAGGGACTACCGTCTTAAAAAGAGAATTCAGTCCTGGGTGCGGACACACGCTACCGAGTGGTGGGTCACAGCTGGCTGTCCCGTTTCTCCATGGGGCTTTGCTGCTTGCATCACGAATGTTGCACTGCATACCAGCCTTTACCTGCAGGATGCGCTCTCCAGAGCAACGATCCCCTCTCCTCCCGCGGTCTTTGCAGAACATACTCCTCTAACTTGCAAACATCCTTGCAAGATTACTCGTACCGGAGTGATCATTTTATGGCTTCATTAGTACGAAGGGCCATAAGCAGGATCCAAGGAATCCTAGCAGAGCAGTGATATATGATGTTTTACGGTAAGACAGGCAAGGTTGTCCCATTGGTGTTGCTCTTCTTTTTGGAAAATGTCAGATAGCGGGTCTGTGCTTGTTAGCATTAATATCCTCTGATGCAGTGTCGTAGTAAGACTGGTATTTGTATCAAGAATCTTTGCAAAGAAACTTAAAGGTAAGCTTGGTTGTAGTAATTCGTTTTATTCTGGTCACTGCTTGGCAATGAAGTGGCAATCTCTTGGAAATCACTCGCGGTTGCCTTGTTGTGTGTGTATCTCCCTCAACTGCCATCTCTGATGAATCAACTAATCCATTTCAATAGCAAGGAACACCATCCTATACAACGTTGAAAGTGCAGTGTTCAAAGTCATGCATCGCAAATTGAAGATCCTTGGAACTGTAGTAAAAGTGCTCTGGGTGCTCTTGATGGCAGGAAGACTGCTCTGGGCAGAGGGAGGGAAGGAAACGATAACTTCTTCTCTCCTTTACTGATGGAGAGATGCTAAGAACTTCAGGATGACCAGAGTGTAAGTGACGTTGCACCTTACTAAACGGGAAGTTTTATTTTGCTGTTAAGTTTTATTTGAGTATTGTGTGGCAAGTCAGCTTCTGTTTGTTTTGGGTTTTGTAATTACCCCAGTGGATTAGAACTGTTTCTGATATCCCCCAAGTCATTGTTTTCTCACTGCTAGTGGTTCCTTAGTTATGTCTGATTAACTTCCACAGGAGCAGTAGCTCATAAATGTGACGTGATCAGCAGTCTGGTACCCTGGCATACCCATCGGAATCCCATGGACTGGCTGTTAGAAAGAACAGACCCTGGGCTATGTTTCTTGCTAGTCATTATTGAGACTTGTAGAAAAATCTCTAGTCTTCACTGCTAAGATTAGCTGACCGACAAGGGCTGTCCGCTTTTTGATTCCCCTCTTTACAGCTACGGAGCCAGCCCTGTGGAAGATGCACTTGCTTTCAACCAGTTTCTTCTGTGCTTGATTATCTTTAAATGCCACCATATTACATTCACGTTTCTGCTTTTCTTCGTTATCATCTGAGGGTAGCAAATAAATCTTACAGAGGGGCTGTTCTACTTTAATGTAGGACATGAAGTAAAGTAGGGCTGATTAATTGTTTTAATACCCTGTAGTTCTTTGGCATGACAGAATCTAAAGAAAGATGAAACATTTAGGTGTTGATAAGAAACTGGTGCAGTCCACCTGGGAGAGGGATTTATTTTGTGTTTTAGGACCTGATGTACTCGTCCGGTTTTTTTCACCAGTGTCTGTTTCTGATCAAAAGACAACTCACTACTTAGCATGATGCTATTTCTGGTAGGATTGGGGGTGGGGTTTTTTTCCTTCTTTCTCCCTGGATTAGCCACAATTTTTCCTTGTTCCTTTTTGATCGAAAGCCTTTAATGAACTGTGATGATTTGAGGAAGTCCTCTCTCTCAATCCGTTGTATGCCAGACGTTTAAGTAGAAGGGGCCTTTGTGTTTTCGTTAGTCCTCCGTCACACTGACTGAACATGAAAGGCATACTTGTTGGATAGTGAGTAGCTCTCATGCCTTAGGATGTAGTGCTTTTTGATTTTCTTTATTGCTTTTCTTTTGCTTTGTGCTCTTGCTCTCTCATGTTACCTCTTCTATGTCTTTTTCATCTTTCATTTAGCTTGCATACTGCCCAGTATACCCAGGAGGTTGAAGTTAATTTCCAGTCCCATAGCGTTCCTCTTACCAACACACTAATATGGCTGTGGAAGATCACAGAAGTAGGGTTTTCATTCCCTGTCCATGATAAGTCTGTTGAGAAACTGTTGTTCTTTAATGCCAACATTTACTTGTATTACTTTTCTAAAAATCTTTGGAGGGTATGGTCTTATAAAAGTGAGAGTCAATCTCAAAGAAAAATATTTGCCCCAAAGGCGTTAGAATTACAGGCTTGATTTTATTTTGAGTTTCATAATTTGTGACTGTTTGTGGAAGTGAAGAGGGAGTGTGGTGAGCAAAAACTTTAGAGCCTACCTCGATGCCCACTGTGCCTGGATGCCTGGGCAGGTGAACATCTCCTACACATCTCAGGCTTGATCCCACAGCCGTTGCTCATCTAAGAACTTTCTTTAACTCAGCATTGAAAAAAACTTGAAAGTTTGTCAAAGAGGAGAACATACTGTGAGGTATGGTGCGCCCAATCTCTGAATTTTTGCTTGTTAGGAGCAAGGCAGGATTCCTCTGGTACTCGATGCCCAATTGGTGAAAATTTGAGGACCTCCTACCTCTGTGGTCATTAGTAGACAGGAGATGTTTAAAACTGCACATTGCAGCCGTCCTTGTGCTTTGTTATCTAACCCTCTTGTTGGTGCTACGGGCTCCACAGCTTCCTCTCCAACAGAGTCTCTGGGATTTTCCCTCGGATTTTCCCTCAGTAACAGTTTATTGTTTTAAACCATGTTGATGTTTTCTTGCTTACTACCTTTTTTTTAACATCTGCAGTGAATTCCATGTGTCATGTCATGGACTCAAAGATTTAGTGGTCTAAAATTTGAGCTAAATGAACATGCCATTATATCATTTGTAAATGTAAAGCTTTTTCCTGAGAAGTCCTCTTCTTTCCTGCTCTGCCTACACAAATGAAAACAAAGTCTTTTTTAGTTACGAGATGATTTAAAACTTCTTGGTTAGCCAAACATGTTATTTAGTTCAGCTACTTAAATCATAATTGATTCCCATTTCAAGAATATGCATGTGAAGTTTAGGCCTTCATCTACTTACTGAGAGCCAAGTTATAGACCAGGCTTGTACAGTGTTTATATTGGAAACACCACTAAAGCTTACTGTACAAATCTGGCCAGGCACCATTATAATTGTTAAATATTTTTGTTGCTAGAATAACATAATTCAGTATTACATCTAGAGAGAGAAAAATACGTGGGTTTAGGGTGCTGTAGGCTTTATATACATGGTATATTGTTCCAGGTGATGACAGTATTTCTTGCCTGTTTCCTTTCTTGCACTGTAGAGCCTGGGTATGAAAAGCAGAAATAATGCATTGAGCTTTATTAATTTGATAAATAGGGCAAATGTACCTGTTAATAACTCCCTTTCTTTTAGCGTTTCAAACAATGCAGGTAATAAAGCATAAAGACAGATCCCCTCTAAGGAGGGCATTCTTTCCCTTGGAGAGATGCAAATTCCAAATTGACAGTATGTGGTAAAAGCTCACTTGCTAGTTTTTCTACCTGAGACAAGACAAGACAGGCCAAGAATTGAAGTATTTCAAAACCGCATTTCTTATGGTAGTAAATAATACATTTTTTAAAGTGTATTCAGCCTGTATTTACTAGTGGTTTCTCTTAAATTCCCTTCCATATATTTGGGTTTGCTTTTTTTGCTAATTTTAAAGTATGAGCTGATTATTTTCTAGTTAGGATCTTAATTTCTACTGATGGTAAGATTAACTAGCTTTCAAACTCTGCTTTTAAGCACTTTGAAGATTTAAGTAGCTAAGCCTCAATGGTTACATTTCTGTTCCCCGATGTTTAGTTAGGGCTGCTGGCATGGCCCACGTGTTTATGCAACTGCTGTTACTCCGAGCAAGCTCTCTGCTCCTTTTCCCTCCTCCTCTCTGTTCCTGTGGTACGGATCATCCTTGCTTTGTCCTGGGCCGCATCCCCCAGGAGCTGCCTGGTAGGGATGTTGCTCAGGTACAAACACACCTCGGTGCCCAAGAGTTGGTGCTGGGTTTTACGTCTGGTTCAGGAGCCAACTACGAGCCAGTCCGAGGAGTGCAATAATTAAGGGCTGAGAGAGGCACCACTATAAACAGTGTTTGTGTTGGAAACCTCATGGGATCCATGACTGCTGTATGTCTGCCAGATAGCTTTATAGCTGCTTACAATTTTTGTTGTCAAAATATTATAATCTGGCTGGACATTCAGTGCACGACACTCATGGCAGCCGGACCTTCAGGATGTTAGTGGATGCTGCCATTTTGTTTAGACCTAATATGATGCAGTTAAATCATGATTATTGTAATTCTCAGTCACTTTTCCTTAGACTAGTAGATTCATTCATTTATAAAAGAGGAAAACAATCTTTTAGGAGAAGCAGTTTTGCAAACGTTATGTGGAAAAAGTACTAATAGTGGCCAGTGTTGTGGTTTGGGCTGGACTGGCCACTGTTGTCTTGGTCAACAGATGGTTTGGATGTGGATATTGTGAGCGTGGGCAAAGTGGTGGCAGCTGGGGATGGCAGTCGCTGCTGGTGTGTGGCACCACCGCCGGGTTTGTTACTGCTGCTTTGCTAAACTCGGTGTGATAACATGGTGAGCGCGTGCGTTGCCTTTCTCATGTGGCTGCCCAGCACACGGCAATGCCATGGAAAGGCTGACCCAGGGAGAGGGAAGGGTTTTCCTGCCGCGGAGCGTGGGTAGGGGCTGATGGCTTCTTCATGGGGGAGTGCAGAGCAGTGGCGGTAGGTCCTGACGGGGGGAGAACGCTGACAGAGCTGGGCTGGGGGTGCGGGGGCCGGGCTCCCCGGTGCGTGAGCCGGCAGGCTGCCGGGAGGTCGGGAACGAGCCATGAACCTCGGCTGTTTGTTTCTGCTGTGCTCAGGGAAACAGCCCTCTGCTTACATTCCTTGCAAGTTAATAGGGTCGCACCAGAGGATGTACCTGACTTGGATGACCCATTTCTCCTCCCGCAGTAAACACTCCTTCCTGGCCCAAACACCGGGTAACTGCTTACACCAGGGGGACCAGATGTGTTCTGTGCTGGTGATGCACAGCTCAGGAAGAGCGAGTAAGGTGTTCTTGTTGCTTTCTTGATAGTTCTGCTCTGAGCTGTCGGGAACAGAAACTGTTAACAACATTAAAATGAAGTAGTGTTCGTTCTTTTCTAACAGACTTAAAGTGTTGAAAGATGGTGAAGGTAAAGTTTAGAGAAGTGCCCGAGTTCAAAAGTTGGCTTAGTACTTCTGAAAACATTGTCAAGAATCTTAGTCTAATGCACACAGATATTTACAAAGCTGTTTAATTTGCAGGGGTATACATTTGCTTAAGAGTTGGCATGGTCTGTTTTATTTTTGTAAATTGTCACGAGCGGTCTTTATGTGAAAAATGCTTTCACTGAAATACTGCCCAAACCCAGTGCCCCAGGTGAAGGTCTCAGCCCTGCCATGGGCACCATGAGAGGACAAGAACACTCACCTTCCTGAAAGAGCCCGCTCCACAAACCTGGCAGTGTTTGCAACAACTTGTGGAAATCAGTGTTAAAATCTTTACAGAAATTACTTTGCTTAAATTTGGTTTTCATTTAAAATCTTCCCTATGTTCCTATCATTTTTACATGAGATCTCATGATTAGCCCATGAAGATATGTTCACTACAGGCTATTTTCCCTCCCAATTAAAATTTGAGTTACTGGGAAATCATGTGGAATCATCTGATTCGCAGCTGACTTTCAAAAGGCTGTTCAGAGCTGTTTGAAATAACATTTCCTACTGCTTAATAATCATATAAAACTTTCAGTGTTACTCTTGTGAAATAATGTATGAAATAGAAAAAGGGGGACGTATTTACCTTTTCTAAGTAGGACAGAAATAGCATCTTTAGAGTCCCCAGTGCCACAGTAGAGCTGAGCTGTACAAAACTGTCCAGAAAGTGTCTTCTCCGTCTCTCATGACTGAGAATGAACTGGTGTCTAACTCTCATTAAGAGATGTCCTCAGTCCAATTGCCTGCCTGACTTGAACCTTTGAATTGTGCCTGGCATATTTTGCTTTTCAGAAACCACATCCTTAGCACGTCTGATTAGAGGATGGCTGGTAGCTTGAGAAATGCTGCCATGTTTTATTAATGTAGTATTTGACAGCTGTTAACTAGTGAAACTCGAGATTGGTGTTCGCTTGACTAAAAGGTGTGCACCTGATACCAGTCTCGGAGAACCCAATTAACCTCTAGGCTATATGTATTGAATTAGCAAACTGGCTATAGGCTGGGCTACTGGAAATTGTCTGCAATTGAACTTTCAGACAAAGCTGGCTGATTATTTTGCTTATTCAAATGGTCTTTTGCTGTTGTTTATGGGATTTATCCAACTGAAAGACTACATATATCCAGGTTACTACTCGTGGTTTCTTCTTGGGGATGATTAATGTCCGTATCTGTATTCTCGCCACTGAACTGATAGTAA
Organism: Rhinoptilus africanus; assembly: GCA_013400135.1. Lineage (NCBI taxonomy): Eukaryota > Metazoa > Chordata > Aves > Charadriiformes > Glareolidae > Rhinoptilus > Rhinoptilus africanus. The sequence continues at coordinate 102,990 of VXBO01008818.1, read as the reverse complement.
TTGGTGGGTTTTGTGGGGCTCATGCATACACCTTGTTCTTGCTGGGGAATAGCTATAGCAAACTGGTACGCACCTCTGCGACTTGCTCCTGCTCCACTCCTCCCACACCCCTGCTCTCTCCCCATTAATTAGTGGGAGCAAATAATGCTCTTGGGATTGATTCTTCGTTGAGCATCTGTACAGTAATTGATAGAGGATACTTTCCGGGGGGTGTTCTGGGCACAATTATCTGCTGATTGAAAGAATATTCATTATTAAAAGAGTGAAAATCCGTTAAAGTGAACTCGAGCAGTTATAGGAAACTAAAACAACTGTTGCATTTTATGACAGCGTTGCCTGCCCTCAGTAAACCGCATGATGGGATGTTGCGGGTGTTTCTTGTCTGGGTGGTATTTCAACTATGCTAGCTGTACTTTGGAGAAATTGTGGGGGTTGTGCTATTTAATGAACTGTGATGTTATTCATCATTTATCAGAAGACAGTCGGCAGGACACCCTGTTGTGCTTATGTGACTTTATATAATGAAAAGTAAATTATTCAGTAAGCCTTTTTTTTATATGCGATAAAAACATTGCTGCAGTGGTATAACCAGCTCTTTTAAAAACAAATACTTGATAGTGTTTCTATGGTGAGATTTTCTGTTTATTGGGAAAGTTTTTGTTTTGGGTTTGGTTTTTTTTTCATAAATGAAGATGAATTCATACACTTACTTGGTCTGGTGAATTATTTGTCTGATGTTACTTGCACTTTTCTCTTTCAGGAAATCCACGACTTATTTAAAGATTATGAAATCAAGTATTGTTATGTGGACAGAAATAAAAGAACAGGTAAGAACTTAAAATCTTCTAGTGTCATAAGTTTCAAGTCCGTGATGAAACTAGTGAGGAACATCATCTGCTGTGTCTGAAGTCATCAAGTTCTCTGCCATCACGTAACTTGATTGTCCCTCAGTGCTTTTTTTGGCTGCATAGTTTGTCCCCTTCTACTGAAGCCAGTGGAGAATTGTAAACTTCACTGGTGGCAGCCAGGAGATGACTGGTCCACCCTGGTATCCCTCAGGCATATTCCCTTGGTGAGTGTCTCTTTGGGACAAAGCTAACTTCAACTGTCTGATTTCCTTTGAAAAACTAGGCCTGAGGCCTCTCTCAGGACAAACCACATGTGCCTATGACATGATCAGAGACAACGTACCTAGCTCCAGATGCATTTGTGTCAGGTAATATAAGCCAGAAGTAATTTATTAAAGGAATACTTAAGTCTTTGAAGGAAATCCTGTCCTGAATTAAATTCTGAATTATTTAAGTCTGATCCTCCATTTACAAATTAATTCTCTAAATAGGGGATTCATGGATTTTTAGTGCTTGTGAGGTACAGAAATAGACAAATATTTCTCTACACATTCCTGTCCTTCCAAATCACCATAGGTCCCACAGCCTGGGCTATCTCCTGAGGCCACCTTGGTTTCTGGGACAAAATCTTAATGCGGTAGCTGGGAGAGATTTGATAGATCCTTAGAAAGAGGGTAATGGTATTTCTTAACACCTGCCTTTAAGGAAAAAAAAAATGTGCTCTAATGTCCTATTATCTTGCAAATCTGATTTCTGAATATGGAATAAGGCCAGGTTGTGTGTGAGATACTATAGTCTGCTGTCTAACAGCAGGCTGAACGTCTGTGCTCAGTGTGAGAGGAGATAGTTGAGAATACTTGGAAAGAGTTGGATGATTTTTTTTCATTTAATCTAGGTGCTGTCATATATAACTAGTTTTTTGCTGTGTATGTATTTATGTTGGTTTTAGAGTTTATACATAATATAGGTTTGTGTATATGTAGATATATATAGTACTTTAGTACTATTTGTGTGAATTTTTGTATGTTTTACTGCATGCCTCTGCAAATTTTCATGACTGGAATGCACTGTAGGTGCTTTATTTTTTCTTGGCTTCTCATAGATTAAATTATTTTATCTCCGGATTCATGAAAGCCTTAAAACTGTGTTCAGAGGCCCTGATGTCACAGAATCTTAATGTGTTACTATACGGTCAACAAAGTTCTTTGAGCCTCTCAGCTCTTCCTACTCATGGTCTTTAGGTTGCAGGTTACTGTTTTGCTGTGCAAAAGGCAAAAGTTCTGCTGGTGGTCTGTGGGTGTTGTCCTGGGTTGAGCGACACAGGACTAATTTCTCTTCTAATGCTGGGGAAAACATCGCTTTTAGAAGACTCTAGTGTCTGAATTCAGGAAAATACTTACTTTATAGCCAGCTAGGCTATGTGGGATTCAAGGTCTCGATGGCGAAGGGATGAGGGGGAGCGATGCCTGGGCATTTGACCCAGACTGTCCAACAGGATTACTTTATACCATGAATGTCACATTCAATATAAAATAGAAAGTTTGCTGCATAGTTTCTCTCTCCCTTGATGGCGGCGGTCCAGAGAACTCCTTGCCCTGGTGCCAGACCCCTGAGCTCTTCCCTTCCTCCCGAAGCCGCTGCACTCGCAGTGTCCGGCATTTGCTGTCCGCTGCTGGGAGTGCACAGCTTCCTGCTGGTAGAAGTGGCTGAGTATAGTTCTTGTATATCTTATATCGGTATCAGGATCAATATTGGTTCTTTAGTAGTATTGTTAGTTATTTAATCTTATCCTATTAAATCTATTTGTATTTCAACCCTTGTGTTTCTTTGCTTTCCCCGATTCCCCTTTCCGGGTGGGGAGGGGTCATCAGGTGATAGAATGATTGTCTGAATGACAATAAATTGTTATGGGTTTTCTCAAAGCATAACAGATGTTTCTGTGTGTTTATTCTGTCCTGTCCAAGTACGTACTGACACAACAGGAGTCATCCACCCAAAAGGTGGAACTCCATTTGTATTGAGGTTTTTTGTGGTTTTTGTTTCTTTGTTTTTATTTTTTTGTTATATTGATTTAAAGACTTTTTATTTTAATAGACAGAATTGGAAGTTTGTGGAGCTCTGTAGATGTTTCCAATTAGATCTTCTGAAATGCTCCTGAGTAAAAACAATGTTTTCACTTGATTACACGAACTAATTTAAGATTAATGATAAACACAGGGAGGTAGCCCTAAATGACCTCAAAACATGGGGGGAAAAAAATTTATCTTGAAAAAACCTAACAGTATTTTTAAACTTTGTTGTCTTCTATCCATATCTTGTATGTGACTATTCTTAGAATACCAAATAGTATCCTGTTAGAGAAATATGTGACACTGTGTCAGAATACTGGGGAGCAAAACAATGTAGATTACCCAGGCACATTTTAATCTATTTGAGAGCCAGGTTGCTGATTTCAGTGCCATCTCGTCTTTATCTGATCACTGATACATCTCTTCAGTTATGACAGATTGTAAAACCCGCTGCAAAGGCACTGTTTGTACTTTAGCACAAACTAATTGCTTGCAGGATGCATGACAGCATTCAGTTTCACTAGAAGGGCAAAACTGAGATCTCAAATATTCTATGTTTGTCACCAAGATTACACTTGCTTCTTTTTGTTGGCTTTATAAATGCTACAAGGTAGGCACAGACCAGAACGTGCTTTAAAACCCCCTGTGGAGGTTTATGTTTTAATTAGAAATCGTTGTTTAGACTCTTGTAACTAATGATTGTTAAAGCGTGAAAGAAAACGTTAGCACTTTCTGGCTGGCTGTAGGACCGCGAGGTGGTAAAGGTGCAGTGGGAGGCACAGTGCTTCCTTTGTCCACAGCTGCATGAACCCTCAGTTACCTGTGGGATGATGATGAGATTGTCCGTGGTTGCGTGTTCCTTCCAGCTGCTTGTGGGACCATGGCATGGTACAGAGTGGGTGTTGCTCCCTTTGTCCACGGCTGTGGTTCACTACAGACTATCGCATCCTGTTTAATTCACAGGGTACAAGGCAAGAGGGGCCAACTGAACTGAAGGAGTTTCCTTCTGAACATCAGGAAACACTTTTTCACCCTGAGGGTCACCAAGCACTGTTACGGGTTGCCCAGAGAGGTGGTGGAATCTCCATCCTTGGAGATATTGAGAACCAATCTGGACGTGGTCCTGAGCAACCAGCTTCTGTGTGGCCCTGCTTGAGTAGGGGGTTGGACATGATGACCTCCAGGTCCCTGCCAGCTTCAACCAGTCTGTGATTCTGTCATTGTATGAAGTGCTTTATGAACTGAAAACCCAAAAAAGATCCATTAACCCCTGAAATGAGAAGTCATGGATTCTGTCTTCAAAGAAATTCAGGAGAATTGGTTATGTGTTGACTTCAGTAGAAAATTTAATTGCTTTTTGTTTCCCAAATATAAAATTTGGTCGTGTTACAAGTAGTGAGGTTGTGTATATCTTTGTTTCTGTAGTGGCTTTTTTTGAGTTAATTACTCATGATGTCCAGTTGATAATGTCAAACTTTAAAATATGTATTACAGCATATCTCTCTGTCTATTGCATCTTCAGGATAAATCCAAAACTTATTTTTCCTGTGACTTACACTAGTGGGTTTTGGAGGGCGGAAGAGTTACAGTAATTACCTTTGTATCTGGAGGGAGGCTGTGGTCAGTGATGTAATTTGTTTTGGTCTTTTACAGCGTTCGTTACCCTGTTAAATGGAGAGCAGGCTCAAAACGCAATTCGGAAATTTCACCAGTATTCTCTTCGGGGAAAAGAAATATCTGTGCAACTCCAACCAACAGATGCTTTGCTGTGCATTACTAATTTGCCCATTTCGTTTACATTAGAAGAGTTTGAAGAACTTGTGCGTGCATATGGCAATGTCGAGAGGTGTTTTTTGGTCTATAGTGAAGTTACTGGCCATTCAAAGGGCTATGGCTTTGTGGAATACATGAAAAAGGACTCTGCTGCAAAGGCGAGACTGGAACTTCTGGGGAAACAGTTAGACGAGAACACTCTCTTTGCACAGTGGATGGATGTGAACCAGCTGACGACAAATCTTATTCACTCCAAGTGCCTTTGTGTAGATAAATTTCAAAAAGACTACGTTGATTCAAAAGAACTGATCCAAGCTTTCTCAGTGAAGTATAAACCTGTTTTCTGCCAGGTAGGTTGAATTTGTATCTTTTGGAAGATCATGGTTGTGATTTAAGTGGCTCTGTATTTGCATCTTCACTGCTTGCTGTCTTACCCTTTTATTTTTCATTTAAATAGTGAATGGTTATGCATCTGCATTGCGACATGATGTGATACAGATGCATTAGTGATATGGGTTTGCAGGGATTGGTCGATGTCATCTGGGAATTCTGCAGGAGACCACTCCCGTGAAGTGCCAATAAAATGTTTATAAGACATCCCCTCTTCATGTATTTTGTTGGAAATAATTTTAGAACTATTTTAGAGAGCTTTTAAAGTAAACACTGATGATGGTTTTATTGCTCAGTAAAGAAAGCCAGAGTGTACGAATACCACAAGTGCAACAGTTTAGATGATGATGAATATATGTATAATTAATATATCTAAGAAACCTCTGCAAGTATCTAATGTGCTTTTTCCCTAATTGGAGAAGATGTAGGCTTGTGATCTCATAGTTGGCTGGGCTTGCCAGTGGTAGAAGTGGTACATCTTTTGGAAAGCTTTGCAGGTACAGAAGAGGTAGAGCCTTACCAGCCTTTGCCAGTGGAAAGGTTTCCTTCTCATCATCATGGCTTGTAAGATACTAGAACACAAATAAAATGTTGCTTGTAGGAGTGGTGCAGACCGGTGTACCATAAACAGGCAGTAGAAAGAAAGCTTGCTTTATAGTCACACAGTTGGGTATGACTTCAGTTGTTTGTTATTTTTTTTTTTTCCTTAAGTATCTTGGAAGGCTGCCCAGGGATTAGCTTCAGGGATAAGTAACCAGAGATTCTCAGCATCTAAGACCGGAAGGTCCATCAGGCTGTCTAGTCTGACCACCTGCAGGCCACCACATTTTCCCCAGAGCTCTTTTTGAGCCCCAGTAATTCGTGGCTGGCTCAAGCACGCCCTTGTACTTGGGTGATCCAAATACACCTAAATTGGAAGTAACTGTTTCCAGAAACTGCCTATGCCTTGTTATTTTGCACTTGTGTCTGTTTTCTCAGTTGAAGGTATCTGGCTTCAGCTTCACCTCACTGATGGCTAGATTGAGGAGCCTTTGCTCCCTACTGTTTTCTTCCTGTAAGAAGGTATTAAATGCTGTAATCAAGTCCCTCGCTCAATCTTTGTTTAATTAGCTAAACAGATTGATCTTTTAAAGTCTTTTACTTCAGGGCATTTTTCCAGCTGTCAGATAATCCAGAGGCTGTTATCAGCTCCCCCAACAATTTTTCAACATTCTTTCAAAATTCTGAAGTTCAAACAATAACAGACTTCTCTGATAAAGGTGGTTTTCACTAACACTGTTCTACCATGCACTTAATAACTGACTTCTACTTTCCTTCTTAAATCAAAATGATACATGGGTTACACCTGGGGTAGGTGAGGAGGGTCTGTTTGTGTATGCATTCTATCAGTAAATGTCACTAAATATGTTTTCTGTAAAATATGGGAATTAAACAGTGTGCTTTTGAATGAGGAAGTAGGCACCCAGTCAAAAATATATCCAAGAAAACATTCTTGGCACATTCTGATATTACCTTTCACTTGTATAAATACACCATGTAATAGACTAATGGGTAGATCGTAGAAGTATGATAATAGAAGAAAAATAGGTTTACTTACGATAATTTAGGATTTATTCTCAGTGATTCTATATATATATTTCATTATTTTCTTATTAATATATTCTTATTATATAGTATTACCTTTATTTTTTTATTAATGTTTCATTAAAGTAATTTAGTTTCTTTTTCAATCCATAAGTGTCTCTCATTCTACTCTGAAGGGAGAGAGGTTAAAGAGAGCATCTGTTGATCATTCAGTGGCCAGTCCAGCCCAAACCATTACAACAGAGAACGACTAGAGAGTGCTTTGTGTGGAAAACTTCACCTGGAAGAATGAATACATTTCAGAAAAACAATTAAAATGTTCATTCACACTCTTGTTGTTTTACATCATCATGACTACAGTCTCTCTCTCTTCCTTCCGTTTCCTAATCTTTGCCAATTCAGCCTTAGCATGACTCCTGTGCTTAGATTGTCCCTCCAGTGGGATCACTCTGAACATTTTGCCCATCTCCTGTATGGCTTCTTTAACGTAGGTGTTGCGTGCTGCTTTCATGGCTTAGTTCTGCTGGTAACTGATGCCGTATTAAATATGATAATCTAAAATTCTTAGGTGAACTCATGAAATAAATGCTTGTTTATTTCATTTGATTCCAAAGTTACCATTTTTTTTTAAACTACATAAACCAACAATACGTTCCATAGCCGCAAACCACTCTTCACAAGTACTTCAGGTCTTTATCAGTGCGGCTAAACTGATGTCAAAATGAAACATAATGCTTCCCCACATAGACACGCACACACATAGAATCATAGAATATGTTGGGTTGGAAGAGACCTTTGAAGGCCATCTAGTCCAACTCCCCTGCCGTGAGCAGGGACATCTTGAACTAGATCAGGTTGCTCAGAGCCTCATCCAGCCTGGCCTTGAATGTTTCCAGGGATGGGGCCTCCACCCCCTCTCTGGGCAACCTGGGCCAGGGGCTCACCACCCTCATTGGAAAGAACTTCTTCCTCATGTCTCATCTAAACCCACCCTGCCGAAGCCTTCTCTTCTTCAGGCTGAACAACCCCAACTCTCTCAGCCTGTCTTTGTAGCAGAGGTGCTCCAGCCCTTGGATCATCTTCGTGGCCTCCTCTAGACCCGCTCCAACAGGTCCATGTCCTTCATGTGCTGAGGGCTCCAGAGCCAGACACAGTACTCCAGGTGGGGTCTCACCAGAGCAGAGCAGAGGGGGAGAATCACCTCCCTGGATCTGCTGGCCACGGTTCTTTTGATGCAGCCCAGGATGCAGTTGGCCGCCTGGGCTGCAGGCACACATTGTTGGCTCTTATCTATGTGTGTATTTATATATCAAAATATGTGTGTTCTCCAGAGCACATCCTAGAGGCCAGCAATTAACAGTGGCATTAAACATCTGACCACCTTATTTTTCTTCAAAATTTTGGAGATTTGTATTTCAATTGTTAGTGTAAGTTTGTGGGACCTAATAGTTGGGAATATGTTATTTTTGTCCAGTAAAACCTAGAGGAGATTTCCTCTCTTCCACATCAGAGTTAGAATATCGTTTCTGTTCGTTTTGGGACTGGAGATTTTTGCCAAAGCTTTATTCCCTTCTCACCCCCTTTTTTTGTTTGATTTAAATCTGCTCATTCTGCTATAAAACTCTGCAGACAAAGGACGGAGCATTGTTTGACACATAAGCCTGTTTCCAGTCTGCTTGATCAGTCTGGCATCTTCTCTTGGCATTAAATACAACCACAGATTTCATATTCTCCTAAAAGGCAGTATATATCAGTGGAATTTGCATTGTAGTCTGATGAATGGCATGATTTTATAATTCTTACTCTTTGTTCTGAAAATGTGTGTTAAATATGTTTCATAGCTCAGGTTCTCCATGAGATTAGATTGAAGTGAAGGTTGTAAATCAAGTAGATAGAGCGTGCATGCCAAATATAATGAGATACTCAACCTATATTCAACTTACATCTGCACATCTGAGAGCACATGCGAGAAAGAGACATACTGACATCAATATGGGATGCTCACTATTTGAAGTATTTTGCAATAGGTGAAAATATTGCAAGGTAGTTCCTGAAATTCTGCATTTTGTTCAGCGTGTTGTGAAATGTTGTTTCAGTTTGCTCAGGATGAAGATAGTTACATTGGGGACTTCGCGGTGATTGAGTATGAAACTGCAGAGCAGGCTGAGAAAGTACAAGAAGTCACGGATGGCATGACAATCAAAGGCAAGAGAGTCCAGGTGTCGTACTGTGCCCCGGGAGCGCCAGGCAGAAGCACGTTAGCAGCACTTATAGCAGCGCAAAGGATGGTAAGATCTTTGGGAATTTGTTTTTAGGATGAGTTTGATACACCTTGAGCAGCTGGAGTTGGGTCAGAGGGATTCAGCTGCTTTGCATTAGGAAAACTAGCCAAGCTTTTGGAAGCATTAGCCTTTTTTTTAGCTTTGTCAGCCCAATTCAATCTCCTTTCTAGGAAAAACATGAGCATATTCTGCAAGGAGGAAGGGTAAAATAGGGCCATAAGATATCACAAAGTTATACTTATGCAGCTCTGGGATTTTAGTAAATTTAATTTTCTGTACGAGAAATTGTTCCAGTTCAAAAGAAAAGGAGCTCTAAGTGGAGTCATTTGACAAGCTAAAGTTTGGTTTACAACAGAGAGGCAAGAATTTGTCAATTTTAAGATGAATTTCAAGGTAGGAGAAATAGCTTAATTTCATGCTTGATATAGAAGAAAGCTTTTACACCCACATGTCTTATCAAATTATTTCCTAGAAAATTGGATGTGATAAGTGTTACATGAAGCTGTCTTAAAAGTAGAAGCAGAACAGCCTCATTACTTCGGCTAGCTTTAGCCCACATCTTTATAAAAGACATGAGCGGTGCTATTACAAGATATCATGTGGTGCTCATGTTCTCCTTTATTGATTACACTGTCTCGGTTTAAGGAGAGAAAAGAAATGTGTCCTGGGGAAAATAATACGCCTGAAGTTTTGGGGGAATAGTTTGTTAGGTGGTTCATTTGAGGGAGAAGGAGCATGGAAAAGAGCAGAAAACAGAAAAGGAGAAGAGAAGGACATGTTGGGATTATTTTCTGTGTAAAATGAAATTCGTGCCTTACGATGACGCGAGTTTGAGGGATTTAAATGTATTCTTTCTATTCTTCTGATTCTAATATTTTTCTATCTCTCTTAATTGGAGATGAGGAACAATAGGAAAGGCTTGCTTCCGGAGCCAAATCCAGTGCAGATTATGAAAAGTTTTAATAATCCAGCAATGTTGCAAATGCTGCTGCAGCCCCAGTTGCGTGGACATGCTGTGAAACCTGGTAAGCTGTTTTAAAACTGAGTTAACAAAAACCAAACCCTGTTCTTGCTTTCAGCAAAGAAGAGAAGCAGATTTTAAAGTCTGTGCAGACGCTGTTTCAGTGTGTCTGCGTAGACTCACATTTTATGAAAGCGAAAGCAAGAAATGGATTGCTACAGTATTGTGTCTGGGTAAAGTTTAGTGTTACCTAAAAATGTCCTCACATTAACTCTGTGGTCTCTGAGTGTTTATTTTGGAAATGGGTTTAAAATGAAATGTATTTTGCAGACATCATTAAAATGGCAAGTTTAAATCTGATGCTAGATCTGAATTTTGCAGCCTGAGTTTTTCTCCTGTTGTTCCCAGTGTAAATCATTATTCACTTGGATGCTGCCATAGTCATGCACAGCATTTCATAAGGGCATTAGCCAACAACCTTTTTGTGGTTTCTTCTTAAGATGGGTGTGAATAAACATACTAAAACCAATCTTACTGCAAATGGTGAAATTATTAGGAAACAGGGATGCGAACAGGTAATTGGAAGTCAGGTGGGACACAGCTAAGAGTTTGTGACGTAATCTACTGAGAGAAGATAAAGAGAAATGGTGTGTGAACACTTTAGTGAAGAAACACCTTAGCTAATGCTGAGGTTTCAAAGCACTTTAGATAACACTGGGTTCTTGCAGTCAGCTGCGGGCATTTCTGCATCTTTGAGTGAAACTCTCAGCGTCAGAGGAGCACCTTGACAATACATTTGATCTCCGATATGCTGTTAATTGCAAATCAAAGCTGGATGTATTGAAAAGTTTCACTATAGTGACTTTTATTACCCTGGAAAGTTTAATGGAAACCAAATATGAAAAATATAGAATAACTCTTACAAAGATCTTTACTTGCCTAACTTATAAAACACTGCAACTTTTTCTTGTGTTTCTAAAACAGTTCTTGGAGCATCTGCAGGTTTACCTCACCTGATAAATTCAGCAGTTGGCCCACCTTTTTTGCAGTTGAATAAAGTTCATCAGGTATGTGACAAAGTAACTTTTGTCAAAGTAGATATTTGTGGAGATCCTAGCATGAAAAATATTCTCAGAGTTTTAAGAAATTACAACGAAAATCAAGTGTTTTTCTTAAGGCTATCTTTAAGGAACGCGCTCTATTATGAGATGCCTACAGGGATGTAAGAGCAGACTGTGGTTACTGTCCACAAGTGAGTTGTATCTCACTGAGCTTTTGAGTTGCTAATGCCTGCAGATGTAGAGACAATTTGCCATTACTGGCAAAAAAAATCCCCTTTAAACTCACACTTTCTATAGACACTTGATTGTTTTAACTTATTCAAGCCAACAAGCCTAGCATGGTTATCTTCATTTTAAAGCTTGCCAGGATACAATGCTTGCAATGCAATGCGCTATGTATGCCATAAAAAATAGTGTTTTGCAGATGTTACTTCTTAGTCAAAAAAACCCCACTCCAAGGTTGTAAGTATTTAAAGTGTTCTCGGAGTATCTGTAATTCCAGATGGACACCAGAATTTCTGAAAGGTACTATAAATGATATTTGGGATGAGTTTGCCCTAGAAATGGGAGAGGAGAATATGGTAGACTAGCAGCCACAACCAGAACTCCTCCCTGCAGCAGCGCATTTGGCCAGCAGCCCGCTGAGTCTCCACCTCGTATTCGTGTTCTGTCGGAGATCTCTCCCGCTCTGCCAGGAGCCAAACTTTGCCTTTAATATTCATGGCGGGGATTTTCATAAGTACCTATGAGGGACTGGAGTCAATCACTTTGACTTACTGATGTTTCAGAAATTCCCATTTAAAAAATAAAATGCCCTTAAGTATTAGTTGTTATTTCTGCTGTTCTTTTGGCAAACGCAGACTTAAAGATCTTGAAAAAAGACCAAATTAAAATGCGGCGATACTCCTTATGTTAATTATATTTAGCTTTTCTATTTTTTTTCTGTTAAAAACTGGTAGGTGAATATTTTAATTCTGAATAAATACTACTTAATTTTGCCCCATCAAAATTAGTTACTTTTGTCCTGTACAATGAAAAAATACATCTTTCTTTGCTTGTACTTCTTCCATTTAAATGACATTTTCAATTGGTATATTTAGTTACTGCTGCTCCCTCTTCAGCCTTGGAGAGTCTGTGCTTCCTTGGAAGGCAATGTGAATGTTTTCTAATCACAGCTGGAGACAGGCACGTTGTACACAGTTAACAGTGTGATTGATGATGATCCAGTGTTTTTTGGCTTAAGAGTGCTGCAAGTCAAACAAGTTAGTGTTTTCTCTTTAGAGAGACTCACAAGTCTAATGCTCTTCCAGGGAGCTTCCCGTCATTTAATTAGCTCCAAACCCAGTCTAATAGCCTGAATTTTATTAAAAGTGATTTGATTATCCCTATTCTTTCTATTAGGCACATTTTTCTGTTATTCGGTGACTTATTTCAGAGTATTCTCTAAAGTCAAAGAATCAGGTCACTATTTTTATTCTCTTGAAATTCAGTATTGTCACAAGATAGAGAAACAGGCAGTGTCTTGGCTTGACTCTCTCCCCACCTCCCAGTCACACACTGGTTCAGCTTCCTGTGTATCTTGGTTTTGCTATCTTATATTCAAGGTTTTGTAAAGTAATGTGATGAGAACAATATTTTTAGAATGATTATGCTACAATATTATAAAATAATTGATAACAAAAGATTCACCGGAGGGGAATTTGAACAAATGGGTTATTCATCCAGTAATCTTTCAACTCTGGAGGTAGTTTGGACTCAGCTTTCAACTCCTTTCTTTAATTTCTCTTAGTTACAATTATCATGTGCCACAATAATGCATTTTAAACTTTCTCAGTGATGTGTTTTCCTCAGTCATCCAGCAGTTTATTAAATCTTTATTAACCCAGAGAATTTCTTTTGAGGATTCTAACCAAACTGATTTTCCATTCTTGTATTTCTGGAAGTTTTGCGATTGAACTAACCCATTTTCTTCGTTGACATAGCCACTTTTAGAAGGACCAACCACTGGTATTGGTGACAATAAACAGCCCTGGATATTTTCTACCGGAAATCACTAAGACAATTAAAATAGCAGATGTGTAACTAGTCTAGATATGGCACGTTTTTGTTTTAAATTGCGCCTTTGCCTTTCTGAGTCCAGAAGACCATGTTATAGGCATAGAGGGTTTTTCCCTAGGGAATTTCATCCTACGACACAGACACACAACTTAGGCTTGAAAATATTTGTGAGGTGTATTGCAGGAGGCTGCGAAATCTGCAAAGCCGTGGGTCACAAGAGTTGCCTTCTTTTTGGGTTCCATCTTCATTACGTGGGTTTGGTGACCTTTCCGTGTAGGAGATTTCAAAAAGAGGAAGGCCATACCCGTCGTGATTTGACACAGTCAGTGTCCCATATATCTATTCTTGCACTGCTGTACAGAAAGGTTTGTAGAGCAGCCTATATTTTGCCTGGCAAATCATGCTCAGGAGCTGCTGCCAGAAAGACAGTTTCAAGCCTGCGTTCAGCAAGCATGAATCATAATGTCGTTTTGTGATCCAGAGTGGACATAAGGTTTCTTTTAAGCCACCGTGCTACCCAGAGCACATAATGCTGAGTAGCAAAGTCTGAATGTGGCGCCCCAAATTGTTCATTAAGTGGCTCAATTCTGGTGGCAAATTGATGTAGAATTTTTGAACGAAAAATATTAATATGTTATAGAATTGAAAAGTCTGTGATTTATAAGTTTTTTAATGGTTCTGGAATGGAATTTCACATAGATAGTTGCCACTAAAAAGGGGGGAAAACATATCTGGATATTCCTCTTTGAAAATGAAGAGCAAGGGATGAAAGTCCCTGCTGGTTGCAACTGAGTCCTGTAAACTGTATAGATATTTGGCAGAGATTATGTATGCGAATTGCAATGCAAGGCACAATGCAAATGTTAACAAACAATGAAGTCCTTATTCATACAGCTCGTAATCCCCTGAAGTCCTTGCGTCTCATCTTTCTTATTGGCACCGTAGGTAACTCCCCTATCTAGTCTGCCTGCAGAGACTTCAGACACGTTTAGCTGTCCCTGTTGGCTTCAACACAGGGGCTGCAATGGAGTCTGGGATGTGTTTGGAGCAACTCTCGGTCCTTTACAAGCCATCAGAAGACATACTTGTGGTTGTGAGGTGAAAAAAACTGCTAGGATGAAGGGAATTTAATAGAACTTGAAATAACTTTCTAAGAATTAAGCAAAAATTTAGTTCTGTGGAGGAAATAGTTATTTTCCTGTGCTGTATTAACTCAGAAACTAATTTAAATTTCTTTCAGCAGTGCCATCTGAAAATATTTCAGGAATGTACTGCTTTCCGTGACTGTCAACTAATGCTTCTTTTATTAATTTCACAGAGTTCAATTCTGGGGAGTACATCTAACTTACTGCTGCAGAGCCCCGCTCACCTGCCCTTGCCACAGCAGCAGCTGATGAAGATTGAAAACCTCCAGGCTAATAGTGTAAGGCCATCGCTTTAACTTCGACCGTCTTTGGACAATTTTATAACCGCTAAAACAAGTACATTTTTTCATCTAGTATAATTGAACGGTTTAGTGTATCTAAAAAGATTAACTGAATGTGAAATTTATAAGAAATAGCTACAGACAGATTATTTTGATCATTTACACAGTTTTCTATTCTTCCTTGTAGAAACCGGGTTTGCTGGGAGAACCTCCAACAATGCTACTTCAGACAGTACTGGGAATAGGGGTAATGCCATCAGTGAGTTCAGGCATGGGAACCCGTGGAGAAGCTCTTAAGTGTAAATGACATTTTATTTCATACCAAATCAGTAGAAATGCTCAGCTTGAAATGATGCACCTTACTTTCTCCCACTGTAGCAAAAGCAATGATACGTTGAACCTTATCGCTGTACGGTAAGGTAGGCAGAGAGCCGGACAATGACGCACATTACAGAGGTTTACATTTAAGCAAGGTAACAAGTTGTATATCTGTATAACCAACTGTAACCTGCTGGTTTAAGCAGGAAACAAACGTGAAATATCTCGCCTTGTTGCCTGGCTTCTCTCATGTGTTTGTCAGGGAAGAAAGAGCACGCTGTGGCATTGGTTGAGTATTTGCAGGTTGTTAAATACTTTGCTTGCTCAGTTACTACCATTTTTTGTACACTTGGAATATGTTTTTATTTAGGGCCAAATTTTGGGGGTTTGTTGTTTCAAAACAGATAAATCTGAGTAGCTGAGGAGTCACTGCAAATAAGGGGTTTTTTGCATACATTTCATTAAGCAATAGAGCTTTAACATCCAGTCTGTGACAGATGTCCATTTTGAACGCAAATTTCTGTGCCAGTGATGCCTGCAGTTTTTATGAGGAAAGACCAGTTGTGATACTGCTTAATGCATCGCTTTTGTATCCTCCGCTGAGAGGACGATCTAGATGTGGTCTGAGTAATGGTAGTAACCAGCAGCAAGGAGAAGCTTGTGGGAGGCGGGAAAGAAACCTGTTCTGAATGTCTTGATTTTAATTTTGGAGAATACTTTCTAGCTCTTTTGTTTGTAAAAAGAATTTTCCTAATGCTGCTTGAGGTGGGGTTTTCCCCCTCTATTCCAATACAGGATCCTCTTGGATGCTGTTCATAGTGACAGGAAACATTAAGTAACTAATTATCATAGTGAATGTTTAGAAAAGTCGCTGTTTTCTTCTGTTGCATTAGCTTTAGAGTTGTTTGCTCCTGGAACAGGAAAAGAATATAAAAGAATAAAAACCGCCATCAGAATCTGGTTTTCTGGGACAGCTGTAAAATAGATCTCTAAATGTTTTTCTCATCACTTGGTAAAAACCACAAACAAAATGTACTGATAAATCTTGTCTAACAGAAAAGTTTCTCCATTTATGGTTGACTGCAGCATCTAATCTGACTCCAATTCAAACAGCAGCAGCAGCAGCGGGGATGGGCATGCTGCCATTCTTTCCGAATCAGCACATTGTTGGACAAGCTATACCAGGGCAAAATAATGCTCCAGATAAACAATCAACTGCCGAAGCGGTTGTCTCGGGATCACAGCCTTATCATCAGACCTTAACAAATCTTTCTGCGGGAGCTTTGCGGGCTGGACATGCCAAACAACAAAATCAACTAAAAAGTCCTGATACAAGTTTGGGGGTAAGGAACGTCGAATACAAATATTTTCTTTTGTGTGTGTGTGTGTGTGTATTTTCTCTTTCTTATTTTAACACGCCTAAGAGTTAACTGCAACTGCTTATTGTAGTTCTTCACTATAAAATATGCTGGCTCACAGGATCATTCATGAGACATTTTAAGGTCATTTCAGTTATAAATAATAGGGAGAGAACAATAATGCTCTTTGGTGGTCCAAATGAATTAACAAAGGAATCTTTTTACAATGCTGGAGGGTTTTTTTTCCATGTGTATGCCTCATAGTATTTGATGATGAAATTATCTCAAGGGCAATGTCCCTTTTAAAGTCTGAAATTTGAACTTGCAGTTGAATTTCATGACTAATCAGGAGCAATTCTGGTGGTATGTAGGGCCTTTGGGTTGCCAGGTGGGGGGTGGGTGTGTGAATTTTCCACTTCTAATCCTTAACCTCTTAGCCATAACTGACATATTCTTAGTCAGTATCAGTTTTAATATTTATTCCCTTGAAGGCGAGCGGTGGGAGGATGATGGGATGGGATTTAAGTTGAACCAGAATGGTCTAATTTTCAGTATTTTTTTCCTGTCGTTAACAGAATTTGCTTTTTTTTATAATATACATAAATACTTTGACATTTATGGGGCAACATGTTCTTAATTCAGATCAGATCTGTGTTTTCCCTACATATTTTCTGAAGCATCTGAAGTGATTACATTATATACAGTATTGGTGCCTGCCTTTCTTAGACAGCTACTTCAAAAAGTACACTTTTTAATTTTTAAATCACTTTTTACCGTAATGAAGTGGGAATTTACCTTTGTATAGATAGATGTGGGTAAGATACATAAGGGTATATGTGAATACGTGTATAAAATCAGTGGGATTTTTCAGCATTTAATTTAGTTAAAAGGAAATATAATTAAACCATTAGAAGATTAAATAATTCATTTATTTCTGTGAATCTTGTTTATCAGGAAGAGTTCTTTTTTGAAATCCTGGTGGATGATTTAATTGTTTCCTTTTCTGCACCAGTAGGCAGAAGGCCCAGTTTGCAAGACTCCCTTCCTTGACAAGACAGCCACAGTCTGTGTGCTGATACTGAATGGTCATGCTCTCTTAAATGCCTGCTTTTGCACCCAAATGACGAATTTCAGCACTCTGTTGAGTTTTTTGTGTGTCACAGCTGGTCTCACTTTTTGAAAAGTTGTTGCTTAATACTATTTTACTACTATTTTTTACTCCTATTTGCTATTTACATTATACTACTCCAATAAAATAATGGATTTTTTTTCCATAATGAGCTTTGAAAAAATGAATGGAATAGGTACAGAGCAGAATACTGTTTCAACATCTTTGAGCTATGTATTTCAGACAAGCTATGTGACTTGCTATAGCTACTTCATCCTTACTTCTGGTGCTTTTCTAGCGTAAGCTAAGGAGACGTAAGCTGGTAGCGTGCCCTTCTTAGTCCCTCGTAGGGAACACTCCTGGTGGTTTGCAGTGAGTCAGTTCTGCACTTCATTTCCACTCATAAACATTTTCCCCTTTTAAGTACGGGTTTATAAATGGAGTGATCAGTAAGATGCGTTGTAATGCCAGAGCGCAGACAATGACATCTCTCCAGTCCAGCGTTCATTTGTCCTTTATTTGCCTGTGGCTTGGGTGAAAAGAGTTGATTTTGTCTTGGCCATGTACTTAATGCTAATTCCCTGCATCTGGAGTCGTTATGGTGATTATTTTGCCTTTACTTGACTATAAAAGGTTTTATTTTGTTTGTTTTTTTAATATCCTTTAGTAACTCAACAACCTAAAGAGAAACATTCCTACAAAATTGTTTGGCAAGAAAAAAATACAGGCAATGTGTCCAGACAGTTGTCCCCAGTATTTATTTTGAAAGTTTTCCTGATATATTTCATAAGGCTAAGCTTTTTCCAAAATCCTGCTGGGACACTTACCTTATTTCTGACAAATGCTGTATGAATATAATGCAAACTGCTCTGTCCAATTGTTTTGCAGACTCCCTTGAAAAAACAGACTTCGCTTCTAGGAGAACCACCGAAAGAAATACGTCTTAGTACCAACCCCTACTTGAATTTAGCAAGTGTGTTGCCTGGTATATGTCTTCCAGGTAAGCAAACATTAGCGGTTTTAGTTGCAAATTTCCTTGATCAGAGTGTGGCAAATCATTATTCTGTTTGGCACGTCATTCCAGTGACCACAACACTTACCTTCAAGGAAGTCCTGTGATCTGTCTTAAAATTGCGATGTGATGTATCCTCATATTTAATATTTTATTTGGGAAGGGTAAATTTTCAGAGTTAATGGGCTTACTGATGTAGACAAACTTATAGAAAGCCTTCAATTATTACTAGCACTAGTTAATTTTGAGCACAGCCTAATCTGCGGTAGCAAATTTCTGATTTAATCCCAGAATATTGCTAAATAAAAGTGCAATCTAATTTGTGCAGTTTATACAAACTGTGTATTCTTTACGTTACAAACAGCAATTGCCAGCAAAGCCTCTAGTCCGCCACAGCAGACTGGACTTCCGAACAACATCGTGGATGCTGCTGTGTCTCAGGGAACTACATCACAACATGCAATGGAAAATTATTTTAATTACTCTCAACAGCACGGGGAGTACACCCAGGTATGTTGTTTTGCAGCCGCTTTCTTCTGAAGCCTGGTTTGTCACTCTGAGCTCCGGTAGCAGATTTTTGTCAGAGAACTGCTCAGAGAGGCCTTGTTTTTCTCTGTGTACTCTTAATGCGCTTCGTGGTACACGTGTGGTCTGATAGCCCTGCGTGCAGCTGAACAGCGTTACCCGACATCAGGTACCACTCTTCAAGGCTTTCCTGCAACCAAAGCCCACCCTTTGCTTCAGATTGAACCTTGTAGGTCCTCTTCACTGATAGTTTCCCTCTTTCAGTGTACAGAATAAATTTAACACAAAATACACATAATGCCAGTCAAAAGAAGCGTCAAGACATTCCCTGCTGCAGTATCATAACCACTGAAAGATTGCTTCTTGAGAACCTGAATTCAGTGCAGTTGGCTGGAAAATTATTTCTTACAACTTCTGGCTTGGCTTTTGTCTGTCTTCAAAACCATGAAGTTTTTCTTTCCCTTCCCAAGAAGTTTTAAAGTTTTCTTGAACTTTGGCTAGATCCCAGAGGAGGGTGTGTTCTGTCTACCAGAAGTTCCTGTACAGCTTGGGGAATTTTTGCAGTCTCTGCCAGCTGGTTTCACTGCATGGGATTGATTCACCGTTTGCCCCATTTGGTGATCGGAGCATGGCCGTTAAGGTGGCGGGCTGCCCCGCATCTGGAGAGCGTCGTGTTGTAGTATTGAGAGCAAGTACCGAGTTTCACAGACATTGGGGCATTCTCTGAAGTAGTATTTCCATCTTTTCATTAGCCATCGCTAGTTTATGTAGAAATACAACTGTATGCAAATCAAATATGAAAACTGAATTGTAGTGCTGTCAGGTAGTCTGTATAAAAAGCGTGGGTCTGCACTGAGACACCCTGGCTCTGCTGTCGGTCTCTCTTTCTCCTGCCCTGGTCCCATATCACACAATCACAGAATCACAGGGTTGGAAGGGACCTTAGTAGATCATCTAGTCCAACCCCCCTGCCAGAGCAGGGCCACCTTAGAGCAGGTTGCACAGGAACGCGTCCAGGCGGGAACCCATCATCTCCTCCTCCCCAGAGTGGCCTGATCCCTCATCCTACGGCAGGAAGGCAGAGACAGGTTGTGCTCCCCTCTCCTGGGCTGCTGGCAAGGAAATCTGTGTTGCTCCAAAGCTCCTGGGGTAGAGCAGGGCTGCTGTGGGAGTGGGTTGGGTCTGGAGGACGGAGCGCGGGCACACGGGTGGGCACGGGGGTTGTTCTGTGCGAGGAGGGTCTCAGCCTGGCCAGGAGAGGATGAGGACGCTGCACGGCGCTCACTGCAGCGGGCAGCTTTACTGGGGGCCAGGCCGGTCTCCCAGTCAGGTGAGACCTGGTGACAGTTGTGGGTTAGAGAAGCGAGAGAGGTGTCCTGTGGGCCGTTGTGCTGCGTGCTTCATGAAAACACTAACATAATCTTGAATATTTTGTTTAAGTCTGATTATTGGCTTTAAATTCATTTTGATGTCTCCTGGGGGTAGTTTCTTACCCCAAATCCTTAAAATACTGTCCAAAAAAAATCACTAGTATTGCAGTAGTAGTGTTGCTAGTATGAACTTTAGGCAAGGACTCAAACGATGTCACTTAGGTACAGAGATGCCACATGTCATCATTCAGCTATATTCACCCTGTCTGTTCCTTCCATGTAACAGAAATTACATTGTACTTGTGTCAGCGGTGCCTTGTGTATCTTTTGCACCCTTAATGTAGTTTTAAATGTTTGGTTTGAGCTTTTATCGCTGGTGCTAAACATGTTTTGATGCTTCTGGGAGAGGTTTGCCTTTAATTCATTCTCATGTCCTGTGAGACCGTCAGAATTGTTTTCATTTGAAGTTATCTTAGTAGACAGCTAATGGGAAGAGGTGTTTTCCTCCTTTATAGGAGGCTGTTCAGCAGTGGTATCAGCATTATGCTCAGGCGTATAACGCTACCCAGCCAAGAGTCGATGAATTTGAAAATGAAGCCTCTGAGGTGAGAAATAATTTTATTGTCTTGATATCTCCGTTGGCTGCTTCTCCCATCAGCTGTCAGGGTGCTTTTGGAGTTTGGACACCTGCTTTCGTTGTTGATAGTGGCTGCTGCCGTCGGTACCGCAGGAATGAGGGGCTGGAGAACGTGGGACGAATGGCACTGCATGGTCACCTCCTGCAGGGCATCCCTGCACCGTTACTCTCCAGGATTCATACTCACGCTTTTGATTATCTCTGCAATGAGTGTTCCTCTCTCTAAAATCCCGCAATCGGAGGTAACCTGTAAAGTTCAGGAGTGTATTAAAGCACTCCTTCCAAGAAACAGCTCACCACAACAGTATTTCCCAGTCGCACTGCTGAAGGATTTTTTTCTTGCCTAGGCCATTATATAGCCTGAGGTTTTTCTTTTTTAAAGGAACTGTGTAAAGTAAATCATCCCCCAAATCCTACGTTTTGCTCCGGAAGTCGCTGCATGCCTGAGCTGCTGTGAATGAGACACTCCTTTTAGCAATTGAATGTGACTCAGGTATTTTCACATCCACTGAGCACTCATTAATATATCAAGTAAAAACGCATTATTAAACCTCTTTTTTTTCAACTTCTGGTTTATCATGGATCCCGTTCTGCATTTAGGAATCTACAGGTGGATCTTACCCAGCCTACAGCACCTGCTTGCAGGTCGTGCCTACGCTTTACAGTGGAGCCCAGGGATCATTCCAGCCAGGCAGCTTGCAGCTTCCTCCACAAAACCCATTAAATAAGGTGAGAGGAGAGACCCAGCAGAGTGGTTGCAGACACAGCCCCGGCCAGCTGCTGGTGGGAGCGCTTCTTGTTTGTCTTATGCTGCCACCGAGTGGACTTTGGACCCACAACAAGCCAAGGCAGAGTTTTTCCACTGCACCCGTGCTCCTCAGGATCCCCCGCAGTTCCTGGTGGCTGTGATAAATAGAAGCAGCAGTTGGGCAGGGTGTGCCAGTGCCGGAGTCCCTGGGAGCCTGCCTGCACCCTGGTGATCAGTGCTCCTCGCTGCCCACAGGCCGCCAAATCCCACAGGCAAAGAAAGGCTGGATGTTTGTGAGCAAACTTCTTGGCAAGATGGCATCTGCGAGGGCGAACGAGCAACAATGCCTTGGAGGAGGCAAACAAAGTAGGAAGTGAACAAAGGAAGAGGTTCACGCGGGGTTTAGATGGTTTTTTTATGCCTGATTGCAGATGTTTTGCAGTGGGTAAAACCTCTGAAGTGGCATTAGCAAGCCACAGCAGCGTCTGGGTTATCTACAGCCGCCACTTTGTAGTCCTGTTAACTGGATCCTGGGAGGAAAACCATCTTTAAATGGCTTTCCTTTGAAAATGTAACAGACATCAGATGCAGCCTAGTTCAGGCAGACTCAACTGAGCAAAGCTTCCTTTGACCATTGCACCCCATGGAGAGTTCTCATCAATAAAGATGCGGGAGGGATGGGGAAACGCTATGGAAGCCGTGAGGGACAGCTTCAAGAGGCTGGAGGCTGGACTAACGGGAGGCTGGTTTAACACAGACCGAGGCAGTGGGGTTAAAAGCTTTGCTCCGTCTGAGCAGAGGTGGTCTTCTTTCCTGAGTGCCTTAGAAGTCCTGAGGAATTTATACCCTCGTGTCGTAGGTAAATCACGTTACTCCCATTTTTACAGATGGGAGAGACCTAAAAGGCCAGGTTGTCATCTCTTTTGGAGCGGCTGCAGGGAAGTATGTCTGTCAGCATAACGAACTGCTGCCTTTGTGAGCCCGGGCCCAGCCGTGCGAGTGATGATAATCTCTCTGAGCGCCGCTGGAGGGACGCCGAGCTGGCTCTCCAGCCTCCAGCGCAGCTCGTGGCCCTTGGCACGGTGTCCGGGCACGGCGAGAGGAGCCACAGCTGAAGTCAGCAGCCCCATCAGGGGCAGCGCGGAGCCCTGCTGCGCGGCTCTCCTCCATCACGATCCCTGCGCGGCGCAGAGGGTAGCTGCGAGGCTCAGCACATGTTGGTCTGGCATTCAGAAACTCGCATCTCGGGCTTGGCGTGAGATTCCCAGTTTTTGGAGGAGATTCAGAAGGAACACACAACTCCGCTGTGACTGCAAACGAGTGAAATTGTAAGAAGAGGAGGAGATAGTCTGGGCTTTGAGCTAACTGATACCTTCCAGTTTATCTCCAGTCTAAAGAGGAAAGGGTGCATGTGGAGGTGATGCTGAACAGCTCGCTCAAAGATCTGTCTTAATGCCAGGTGCCATAAAAGGCAGACCGAGAGCGGTCGGTCCCTTGGCATAAACTACACAGAAGTATGGTTTGCCTCCGCAGCGAGGTACTTCTCTCATTCCTGGACTCAAAAGGTAAACCTCAGCGCAGGGGGCACCCAGGCTGCTCCCCAGGAGTCGAGAGTGTGTGCTCCTGTGTGTGCTCGCTTTAACCCTGCAGCCCGGTTTCCTCCTGCTGCGTTTCAGAGGTCGAGGAGGAGCATGGTCGGAGATTTGTATGAACCGCGCAGTGGAGACGCTGCGTGCTGCCATGCAGACTAGTACACCATGCCTCAAGCAAATTCCTATTTGTGATAATGACAAGTGCACGCTAAGATGAAACTGGACTTACCAGAGGGTCGTTTGAGTTGTGAATGTGAATCAGTGACGTTGGGCTGGGGGCTTCTTTCGGTGGAGTTAAGGAATTAGTGCCCTGGTGTGTGACAGACGTGGAGGTTTCTGAAATACTCACTCCAACACGAACCAAAGCCCTGAATCTTCTGATCTAGGAGCCGGGCTTACCCCGGGATACGCGGTGCGGTTGAGGAGGACGTGGTGAGATGAGGTTCAGGTGGTTGTTACAGGGCAGATAGTTCATTCTTCTAGAGCTGGGGGACTGTTCAATTAATGGAATTAATGGCACATGGGGGGAAGGAGGAAGTGATCAAGCCTCATTGAATCAGGGAGGTGGGCTCTCGTGAGTGTGCAGCTTCTAGTGCTGCAGGGCCGTGGATATTGGGATGTTCTGCATCCCAGAGAGGAACTGAACCTGAGTGTTGCCTACCCCAAGGGGCCCTTCGTGGTGGGGCAGCCGTAGCCCACCTCTGCCCTCCCCGGAAGGTGAGGTGTCCTCACCTCGGGACTTCTGTGTGTCGGAGCGAGGCGTGGTAATGAAATTGGAGTTTTGATTAAAAGAATGGTTACTGCTCTCTCCTTCGCGTGGGTACCACGTGTAAAGTCATGCCTGCCAGTGGCGGGTGGTCAGCTGGAATCCGCACCAGCCGCCTGCTCCGGCATGGCTGGAAACCGAGTCCTTCAGCGTCTGACTTGCCGTGACAGCTGTGCCAGGACAGTCCAACCCATTCAGCTCGCCAAGGAGAAGGAGAAGGGCTGCAGGAGGTGGCCCGCTGGTGCCTTACTTTAAAGGCTGAAGATGGCTGGAGCTGCTGTGATCCTGCGGGGTAACAGCATGGCCGTTACGCCAACGCTTTTTAAAGGTGCGCTGTGGAGCGGGGCCACGGGGAGCCCTTTGCCCTCACAAAATCGCATGTACGGTGGGGCACCAACGCATTTACGATCAGTTTTTTAGGGAAAGGGCACAAACACTGACTCATGAGCTGTGTATAGCCGCACCTTAAAGCCGAAGGAGTCGGGCCTTTGGAGTCGGTTACTGGCTCCTGGTCCTTGGTAATTCCCAAGCTTTATTTATTGACGCCGTTTGGGCTGGATCATGTGTCGCTTGTTTTCTGCTTGTCCTCAGGTGGCTCCAGCGAGAAGCGAGAAGCGAGGCTCGTCGTACCTCATTTCCTCCCCGGAACCCGGCCCCGCGGAGTACCTCGGCCAGCAGACTCAGGGCTCCGCAGTACGTTACGCAGAGTCCTCGCTGAAAAAAAAGCGCGTTTATTGAGGCCTAAATAACCACTCCTGCCTTGGGGCGCGGAGGCGGGCTGTTCGTACCTCTGCTATTTATTGCTGCCTTAACTTCAGACAAGTAATTCTTCTTTCTGTGGGGGTTTTAAGTCTCCTGAGAGGAACAACCCCCTGTAACGGGCAAATTTGCCGAGGAAAGGGTACGTATTGCTACAAGGTTAGCCATTTCGGGGTAGTCTGACTTGCCTTCTGAAAGGATGGGCCGGCGTTCCCTTTGTCGTCTGACACCGACGGTAACAGTGGGCTGGAGCTGACAAAGTCACCGGGGGGGTTTTGGTCACTTACCAGCCGAGAGCAATAAAAATACCGAGGCGGGAACGCTGATCCTTTCTCTCCTCCTCAGACTGAGGAAGTTGAAGTCTTGATAGTAATTTTTTTCTTATTTTTTTAACTCAGAATGTGGGGTTTGTGTTTGTTTTTTTTTTTTCAATCTTTACTTTTTCCAGGATTAAGAGAGTTCTGCATTTACAGCCTTTATATTTTTAATATTTCTCCTAATCCTGGAATGGAGATATACCAAATGTATTACCAGAGCCTCTGTGATGTTTTTTTTCAATAAATGTTTGTTAAAAGGAAGATGCTATACTGTGCTGCCTTGCAATGTTAAATTCGATTGGGATAGGTGATACTTGGACAATGAAGTAACCTTTATCTGCTCTTAGGCCAAGAATCCACAGCTTTTGCTCGGAGTAAGTAATTCACAGTTTGGGAATGCCGCTGGGTGTAACGGGGCAGGTGGCAAAGCACCGTCCCCGCCGTCGGCAGGGCTGCAGCTACGCCAGCGGGTGCTGGGACACTGGTGAAGAGACTGGAAAGTGGAAGCAATGAGCTGCCTGGTGTGGTTTTTTCCTGGCTTTTTCTGAATCTGGACGATTCAGCGTTGGAGCAGGAGCAATACTGACACGCTCCACGGATGGTGTCATTAATCCCGCCTCCCTGCTCGTCACTGTTTTATTTCTTTTTGGCCAAGTAGCTTCACTTTTGGAGGGCGCTGCACGCCGGAGATGCCTTCAGCAGCAGAGGAGCGGCCTGGCTCCGGGGGTCACTCTTTGGTATGTCTTCCCTTTTGCAGGAGGTAGGTCTGGTCAGCAGGGAACGCTCCTCACCGCCCCGCTGGGACCCGGCCAGCCTGGGCCTGCCTCGGCGCAGCCCAGCGCGGCACCACACGGACACTGGTTCCCAGCGGGACTCTATTGCTCTTTTCTGTTGGTTTTGTTAAAAAAAAAAAACTTTGTGTTTTTAGCTTATTCTTTAAGCAGCTCAGGCTAGAGTCTTTCTTTTTTTGCTGTTAATCCTTGTAGCTGAGGACTTGGAACTCATACTGCTGAAATCCTTAAGTTGGAAACCAGGTTGTGTCGGATAAATGGGGAGGCAGCCCTCTGTGTGCGGGGGATGGGTGGCGTTTGCTGCCTTGGGCTCCTCTCCCCAGTTCAGTTGCCCGAATTCACTGAGCGTCGAGGCCAGACCCCGGCTCCTTCTCTCGGCACCCTGCTAGATAATACCGAAGCCATCTTTCAATACTGATTTTTTTAAAAAAAAGAAAGAAAAAAGAAAAAAAAGGCAAAAAGGCTTAAACTTTGTCTTTCAAGCTTTGTGATGTGACCAAGATAGGTGTTTTCAAAGCCTAAACACCACCACCCCCAGTCCACCCCCACCAGCTTGTGCCGGCCAAACAGCACCGCTGGGATGCGCCATGGACGGATTGCTGACTTCACGTGTAAGACTTTGTTCCAACTCTTTGTACGCGCAACTTTCTCACCTTGTTTCACTTTCCAGTGAAAAATAAATCATTGGTACACAGTTAAAGTGGATTTCTGCGGGAGGAACCCATCTCTGGGCTAGCTGTGAAGTGCTCACGGCATGTAGGGAGAGGCTGTTTCCAAGACTCCGCGTTCTGATCACTGTTCATACAGAAGCTACAGTTAAAAATCTTTCTGTGTTTAACTTATGATTAAAAAAAAAAAAAGTACACACATGGAGAAAAAAAATCCCAAATCTTTTATTAGGTTTGGTTTGTATAAAGAGTAACAAAGTGCTTACAGATTTAAATCAGGCTTCTACGTGACATACAGAAAAAACCCAGGTAATACTGTAAAAATAAATCTGACCTCAGTGTAACTCATAATTACAATTTTATATATATATAGCTATATATTTAGACACCTTTCTGGTATTGCCAGAACCGAGTAACTTTGCCTGAAAGGTGGGGCAGCACACGGTTTCCAGTTAACCCCCCGGTGTGTTGATCCCTAAGGGGGGGCAGACGACAAGGCTGCGGTGCCCCTGCGCGACGCGCGCACACTTGAAGCTGGGCCGAGAAGCCGGCCCTGGTCCCGCTGCCCTCCCGCACCGCGTACTGCGGGAGCACGGGGCTGGGAGCGCCAGCTCACATGGAAAAAGGGCCAACGCTGTTATTTAGAGACTCAGCGTCGTCTTAGGCCGCCCGCCCTCACAGAATGCTAAAGCGAACTACGGTGCTGCCCAAAGACCCCGCAGCCCAAAAGGGCAGGTGAGGCACGACCCTCGGCCGGCGCCGCTGGTGACAAAGAGCTGCCCCTGTTCCAGCCCCTCTCCCCGCTGCGCGCTCCTCTCCTCCCGCCCTCGCTGCCGGGGGGTGCTCCCCCACAATCCCGGCTGAGCCTTGGTTTTTCTCTGCTATCCCCAGAGTGTGCAACCGACCTCCGCCGCCCCGTGGGTGACAGGCAGCAGAGGCCGAAGGGCATCCTCTCGTTGGCACGTGTCACAGCTCCAGCGCCGCGGGAAGCTTGGGCGGGTGGAAATGGGGAGGGAGGGGCTGAGTTTGGAAAAGCCAATTCCCAGGTTTCTCAAGGAGAAGCCGAACGATACGCACGGCTCATGCTTCTGTCATTTGGTTGGTTTTTTTTGGACACAACACTAAAGCGCTTTTTTTTCTTTCTTTCTTTTCAAAACCAGGCAGGAGCTCTGAACTGCAGGCTCGTTAAGCTTGAGCTGATTATTTGGTCTTCTCTGGATTTTTTTTTTTATGCCAGAGGGGGGGTTTTTTGTTACTAAAATTTAAGTGCACGTGAAGGATAGACTGTCAGACAAACTTCTCAAAACCTCCTCAAAAAATGCCATAAAAATTACTAAACCACTGTATTAGTCCTCTCATATCCGCTAGTTATTCCAGGAATAAGCGCGCACAGCAGACTTTCTGAAACGCTACAGCTTGCAGGGAGAACTGCAGCGTTTGGGGATGCGGCTCTTGCCCTTCGCATTCATCAGAGTCGTGCAAATTGTGCTGAGACCGTAATCGGGGAAAGATAAAACTGCCTTGCAATAACAGCAGCAAAAGGGATTGAAGCGATCGTTTCTTCCATACCTTTTAATTCATTTGATCCAACTGCTGACTAAAATTGAAAAGGAAAACTGTTGGAAAACGAATCCTTTAAACACATCGGCACAGTCAGAGTACAAATTACAGTAGTTAAAAAAAACAAAAGGTCTTGGGCATTTACATTTTGACACACAAAGTACTGACAGTACGAAAAAATGAGTTACATTTTACTCATAATAGTTTCAAATCCTTGAATCAGACTGTGAAAGGTTGTCCGTTCGTCATGCTTGAATATCCAGCACTTCCTCATCAGATGGTCCACCTAACAACCAATAAAAAGAGAGAGGGGTTTTTTTTAAAGGATGTGTAAGACGTTTCATTTTTCCAGGAAATACGATGGAGCAGCTTCCCACCGCTGCGAAATGCAGAACGCCGATAGAAACACGCCGCAGATTTTGGTCGGAATTAGCAAAGACGCTGTTAGAGCGGGTGTTTCTGTTCTGCTGGGTGTGGGTTTGTCTCGGTGCAGGCAGTTGTCGCAGCCGCTGCCTCACCGTTTCAGGAGGGTTTTACCAAACCTGCCAGTCTGCACCTCTCAGTAAGTAATTACTGCACTGGTTTAACAGAGGTTAATTACCTGTTGGCTGGGGCCAGGCACCCCCAGCCTGCGTCACCCCTAAATGCCGGACTGGTTCCGGCCCCAGGAGCGCAGGACGGGCGGCTCCTCCTTCGCCCGGCTCTGACCTTCCGACGTGGAGTCGTCCATCTCGGCCGCGGAGGGCTTGGGTCCCCCCCATGCCGCTCACCTCCCCGTCTCTGCAGCCCGCCACTGCCTGCCCCGCGCGGGGACACGCATCCGGGCAGGAATACGCCACCCCTCACCTCCCTCAGCCTTCTCGGGGCTGGCGGTGCCGGCGGGGGGGTCTCCAGCGCATCCCAGGAACTCGCCATTTCACAAATCAGAAGGATTCGGAATGAATTGTACACGGCTCCAGATACTAAAGCCAAGTCCCGCACCCCTCTGAAGGAACATCCCGAACTTGGGAATGTCAATGGCAAAAAACGTTTTAAAATAATGCTTAAAAACTTTGGAAGTGCCTTTTTAATAGCACAGCTGAAGGTTTTCCCACCAAGATTAGCCAAAGCCTATTCAACCATGACTCTATGGTGCTTTTGCTGCTAATTATCAAAGTGTCGGTCATTATCATTATCAAAGTCATTATCAAAGTGTCATTATCAAAGTGTCGGTGCATCGTTACCTCCTCTGGGCAGTTGGGTGGACGTGGCAAACGCTTCTCTTCTTGCAAGACACGCACCAGCCGAGCTACCGTCATCTGTCCCTGCGTGGGGCCGATCATTTTCAAGAACTCCTGCGAAAAGAGGGGGGATCAGCGGCGCATCCTCTTGCCCTGCGCAAATCCAGGCCATTTTGACGGGATGTGAAGATGGCATTTCAATATCAAAATGAAAACCAACAGTAGATGCTGCTGTTCAGCTAACACGCACCATACAGGTGCATTAGAAAACAGTAAGATTGATAAATGCAGTCCCCTCTCCAGCACGCGCAGTCACCACAACTTATCTCTGTACAGGGTCTTTAGTGACAGATACCACAAGGGTCATGCCCAGGTTTGGGACCCTCGCTCTGGGAAAGACCCTGAGGGGCTGGAGTGTGTCCAGAGAAGGGCAACGGAGCTGGTGAGGGCTCTGGAGCAGGAGTCTGTGCGGAGCGGCGGAGGGAGCTGGGGGGGTTCAGCCTGGAGAAAAGGGGGCTGAGGGGAGACCTTCTCGCTCTCTGCACCTCCCTGAAAGGAGGGGGGAGCCAGGGGGCGTCGGGCTCTTCTCCCAAAGGACAGGCCACAGGACAAGGGGAAACGGCCTCAAGTTGCCCCAGAGGAGGTTTAGGATGGATATTAGGAAAAATTTCTTCCCTGAAAGGGTTGTCAAGCACTGGCAGAGGCTGCCCAGGGCAGTGGTGGAGTCGCCATCCCTGGGGGTATTTAAAAGCCGGGCAGACGCGGTGCTGAGGGACGTGGGGCAGTGGGGGTTTGTCAGTGCTGGGGTGATGGTTGGACTCGATGCTCTGAAGGGTCCCTTCCCACCCAGACAGTTCTATGATTCTATAAAATAGAGATTCATTCCACTTCTTGTTTCCAAAATTTTTTTTAAAGAAGCATCTGATTGAAGCAGCTTTTGCAGCAATTTCTTTCACAGCTACTTACTGCCATGGGACTGGACTCCGAATCGCAGTAGGTCAGCAGTTCGTAGAGCGTCACCCCGAACGACCAGACGTCCGAGGCGATATAAAACTTACTCTGGAGCAGGCATTCTGGAGCGTACCTGCGGGCAACGCGACAGCGTTAAACTCCACTCAGACCTACTCAAACACGCACAACCCCAACACATTTAAAGTAAGCAAATTAGAGAGGCGCATCCTGCGTTTGTAGAGTCCTTGTATATAAATTAACGCGCCCACGGGGCTTGGGGTGCCACAGGAGCAGTAAATAGGGCACAACTGTTACACAGCAAGTCACCGGGAAACTAAAGGAGACCAAAACCAAGATCATGGGAAAAGGGATCATTAAGCACAGGAAGAAATAAACATGACAAGAGTAGATAAGTGTAGTCTACCAGGTGCCTTTTCCTTGCTCTGATGTTGTACCTTTTTTTAGGCCTCTTATCAAAACAGGAAAAATCTTTAAGATGCCTAAAAGCCTAAGTCAATGGGAACAGACACGTTATTCCACTGCACAGCCTGGTTAAAGAAAATTACTTATAAATTCTTACCAAAAAACAGGGCTGTCGAGGTCGTCTTTGACAGTGTAGTATTCCTTATCGGTCTCGATCGCTTTGGTGAGACCGAAGTCTCCAATCTTCACTCGGTTCTCACTTTCCACAAGGACGTTTCTTGCTGCTAAGTCACGGTGCACATACTGACAGGAGCCCAGGTAGTTCATCCCCTAGGAGAGGAGAAAGCCTTTTATGCCAGTTTCTCCAATACTTCAGTTTTCTCCAACTTTCCCTTCAAACACTCCCTTGTTCACATGGCAATACTCTATCCAGGTTTCTCACACCAGTTCTCTGTTGGCACTTTCCGGGGTCCTTTTCCGACACCCGCTGCCCTTAAACCAGCCTTCGGTGCCTCATCTGTTGAGAGACTGCTGTTTCTGCTTTGTGCTTTTTAATTTTCAGCCGAGGAGCCCCCGTCTTCAGAGCCTTCTCTCCACAGCAGCAGGCCCCTGACTATCTGTCTCTGCGCTTCTTGTCCCTGCCCGGTCCGCCATAGCCACAAACCCACCGTCTCTTGCAGAAAGCAGCCCGCGTCCCGGGGCCTGACTGCACTCACACCTACTCCTCGCTCTACCCTTGTGTGCTGCTCCTTCCCTCCGTGTGCCAACACACCCTTTCTCCATGCTGTCCCCCCCCAGCACTTCCACTCCTGCAGCAGGAACAACTCCACAGTAAGCTGTTAGGCAGGGGAGCCTGGGAATTATCCCCTTACTGGTCTTTTGACGCACAGGAGAGACCGTTTCAGGGTTCAGGTCCTTGGGGACAGAGCAAGGAGAATGGTTTTGTTCATCGAGCCTCTCTTCTCGCCCCCCCCGCCCTGTTAAATTAAATATTAAACGAGTGAAACAGGAGAGCTGCGGGCAGGCTGTGGTGCCAGGCTCACCTTGCAGATCTGAACGGCGTATCTGAGAAGTTGTTTGAGGTTGATTTTGTTCTTGTTCCGTGGGAGATACTCCTTCAGGCTCCCGGAAGGAAGAAATTCCATGATGAGTTTAATCCCACTTCCTCCTAAAAAACAGAGCGTGTGTTTAATTTGCAGACACGTGACCCTTCTCACACCATCAACAGCAGTAATTTTTGTACAAGCCCCCAGCTCTGGTCGCATCCGTAACGGTATCGCGTGGCTGCGGCCAGACTATGGGCTGATGCTCATTAGCAGTGACTGAACCAAGCCAGAGGAGAATCTATCCCAGGCAGTAAATACTGCCTCAGGAAGTTGTAAATACTGCCTTAGAACAATCACTATTGCAAAGGGAAAAATACAAGGCAACAGAGCTTTTTTCTGTGAGTAATAACGTGTGCTTCTAACAACGACCTCTGGGTGTAAGGGGCGGCTGCAATGGCCGGCTGGCCCCCCGAGCCTGCCCGGGTGCCGGGGTTTCTAACGGATTGGTGAGAACAGGAGCCGTGGTGCTGACTTCCAAGTCAGCCAAGCACAAAAAAGAGCAGGAGAAGGACTTCAGAGATCAATTGCTGCTTCATCCCTGAAGAAAGAGATCTAAACCCCTAAGACTGAACTAAGACTGTTTTCCTTCTTAAAATGTTTCATTTTTAAAGGGAAACCCTTCCAGTGTATACTTTTAATATTCTACAGGAAGATTTACCGTCTTCTGTGCAAATTCCCTTATATTTGACGATGTTCTCATGATAAAGGTTCCTCAAGATTTCTATTTCCTTCTTGAGATCAGCGATGTGATTCCCTCCGCTCTCTGGCTTTAGCGATTTAACTGCCACTTGCTCCCCTGTGTTGTCCCCTTCTGGGTCGTATCTGCAGAGTTCAACCTTGCCGAAGTGGCCCTGATTGGGAAAGAGAAGGCAGCGGTACTGAACACAACACTCACTAACCACAGTGTCACCAATGCACAATTTTAAACATTTACGGTTCCCATTTCCTGTCGTGGCACAGAAGGCGCAGGCAGGCAGCCGGGCACACACACACGGGATCGCTTATCTGTGCTCTGTATCGGACACGGCTCTTACCTCTCCCAAATCACGGATTCTTTTCAGGAATCGTTTTTCAAAGAGCGTGGGATCCACCTCTGTAAAGGGCTTCTTCTCCGAGACGATATCAGGATCTGGGAGTGGAAAAAAGACCCCGAGGTCAGACAGATTCCTGTAAGGACACCTCGGTCTTGACACTTCAAGGCATCCTTGCTCACCTCCAACCTGCTGCCGTTGGTGCACTCCTATCTCTACTGTCACAACTTTGCTTACTTAAATCCTGCCTATTTCTTGACAGGGAATTCCTTCATTTGTACACACCAGTCTGTGACTTGCGGATCTTCCTCCCTCACTTTGTGAGGGTCTCGCTGGGTTTTCTTCCAGACTCCGATTCAGCTTTGTCTCAGTATACTTCCCACCCTGTAGCAGTTGCTCAGCTTCTATTATTTGTTACTAGGTATGGGACATAAAGTTTTGCCCTGGACTGATCATCTGTTAGTTGCTCTGCAGCAATTTCAACATACGTTGAACCAGGAACCAGAATTATCTGCGTTAATGCTCTGACTGGGTCAAGAGACTCCTATGGAGATTTCATGGAGATCAAGATCATCTTGAAACTAAAACTGTTGCATAAAATACGGACCACCAAATGAAACGGCCATTAACACCCACAGAACTCAATCCACACGTTCAGTACGAATAAAACACTGGCATCCTATTTGCACTCATCTATAGGAAGGGACACGACATGCTCCTTGCGTGTGGACAACAGTCCACACACACGATGCTGCTGGAAGGTGCCCAGCAGCCAAATAAACCAGCCTCCCTCGTCCGTCCATCCCTCCAGCTGATAGGTAAAACCAGGCCTTACTTTGCTCCTCCAGTTTGTTGATGTCTCTCATGATTGCTCGGAAGAAGGGTCTCTGATGGGGGTCGTAGTTCATGCACTGTTTCATCAGGTCAGCCAGTTCTTTGCACGACGGTGTGGCCAACACAAAATGCCCCTCGTAGAACCTCTCCTTCTGTAAGATGCAAACGGAAACTCCTGCATGAATTTTTAGCTTTTAACTTAATCAACCCATGGCTCTACATCGGAAGATACGACCCTTAGATCCTTAACTCATTGTGAACTTTTTGTTAACTTTGCCAAGGAAATCCTCCTTTCCAGCAGTCACTCTACATCAGCTCCTGCCAGCACAGAATTATTGCTGTGCTGAATCTGGTGTAGTTTGGAGCAACGCATGAAGTTTCTAAAATGTGCTAAAGATTTCACTTTTCAGAAGTTATTTTTCTGCCGGGTGCCAGGCTCGCCACATCACTCCTGCACCAGGACAGAGGGCCGAGGGAAACGCTTGCCAGGGAAACAAGAGAGCACTGGCTGCTCTTCACAACACTGGAGAAGGAACCAGCATCACGGCAGCTGGGATGGTGGGGGGCTTGTGCGTTTTCCAAGCTGTGCAGAACCACCCCGGCTGTCTGCCACATGCAGGAAGCGGACTGCAGCCAGGGCAGCGGGTTCCTTTCAGCCCCCTCCTGCTAAAACAAGGCGGGCAGTGACTCAAGTGCTCAGTCATTTCCTTCGGCCCAGCAGCAGCTGCCTCGCTCCATCCCCTTCCCAACACAGCGAGACTTCAAGAGAGAAAAAAGCACATTTGGAACCAGATGCTGCGGGACCGCGGCACTGATGAACAGAAACTGACAGCGCTACGGCAGAACAAGGTTTATTTAATTTATTTTTTCTAGGTTTCAGAGCAAACACTAGTGGCGTCCCCACAGGAGCGTAGTTCTGAAGCAGTGGCCGACAGAAACAAGCAAGGCCAGGAGAACCTTGCTGCTTTTAAGCAGAACCTCAGTCAGTTTATAACTGGACGCAGGGGTTAGAAAAGGAGAGGCGTGAGAACATGGGAAATTCTGTTAAATTGTTACTATGCTGAGTTTTGAAAATCTCCAGCAAGGTCAGGTTGAAGCAATAATTAGCAATTTTTGTAGTAAGGACAAGAATTCCTGCTGCACGCTGCGGCAATTTACATGGATCAGCCCCTTATCAAGTCCAGCTGAGATGGTTTTCCTGTAAGTTGAAAGCAACCCAAGCTGGGTACTGAAGTACCAGAGGAAGTCCCGGAGAAGTCAAGGTAAAGTTTATGTAATGTAGTTTTACCTCTGCTAACGTCTTGTCTTTCAGCGGTATTTCTCCATTATAGCAGATTTCCCACAGTGTCGTACCAAAACTCCACTTATCTGCCGCCACACTTAAATTTTTGGAGTCGTCAACACACTCAGGTGCAATCCAGGGGATTCGCTCAACGCACTCTGAGATGAAACACAGAATCCAAGCATTTCAGAGTTAATATCAAAGGAATAAAAAACCAGCTTTCTAACTTAATTATTCTTTTCTAACAGCTGCATAACTGAAATAAACTAAAGCTGCAATATTTGTCTAGTTTCAGGGAAATTCTGATTCTCCAATCCCTGTTCTCAGAAGGATGTTTCTGTGGTTTTTACAAGCTTGTACCCTGAGCAACGCAGAAACTGAGATTCCTGCTACGTTATCTCACTTGACTTCACATGACTTTTAATGTAAGAGAAATGAATACAACAAGCACCCGGCGTCAGCAACACTCCTTTACTTCCGTGTAGTTTTCAGATTCATGGAAGCAGATTACTTCTATTCTAGAGCCAGTTCTAGCTGATAGAAATGATACTTCGCCCTTTCCCCTTCCCCACCACACCGAAGAGAGAAACCTGACTCCTGTACCATACCTTGTCTGGACAGCACAGTTACGGGTATTCCTGGGTCGCTCAGCTTTATGAAAGGACCATATTCCGTGTCAATTCCCTCTCTTGCCAGTAGGATGTTTTTAGTACACACATTTCCATGTACCAAGTCCTTATCCTCCTACAGCAAGGGAGGCAAAGCACAGTGAGTGCAGTGAGCTAGCGATGCTCTGCAAGTGCTCTAACCTACCTCCAGCACAGGGCATCGCTGGAAAATACTCCAAGATGAAACCCCAAAATACAACTTGGAAGAAATTATCCTAGAGAAAAACAGGGTAAGGAAGAGGAGGGAAACATGCTGTTCGTATGTTTATAAGTATCTGTATTTGTAGAGTCAATGTGTTTGGGGAAAAAGACCAACATTACATTTGTTTTTCACAAAGAGCGCACTTGCAGGCACACAATGGAACTGGAGGCAAATGCACGCACAGAGCCTGTGTGGCCTGCTGAGCAAAAAGGAGCTCATCACCTTCTCTGAGAGGCTTTCACCTTATTTAAAGCAACATAATGAATACAAAAAGAGCACCATCGCACTACCTGAGAAAGGAAATTACTAATGCACATGAAATCTCTGTGGCGTTAGGCCGCAGCAGCTATAGGCAACGCTTTTGTCAAGACGCCTTCTTACCAAGTAGCTCAGTGCACTTGCAAGTTGCTTGGCAACTTTGAATTTCCAAGGAGTTGTCAGAACTTCACTCTTCCGATGCATAAACAGATCCAGGGGTCCAAATTCAACAAACTCTTCAACCATGATATCTACAAAATCAGGTGCATGAAGTCAGTATTGCAATAACCGCTGTCTGGAGTAACCTCAGAGGCCTGTTAGGATTTTCCCCGCCCAGGCAAGCTGGTTTGAATATGTTTTTATTCCACCTTCCTCAAAGCTCATTTCAGTGCCCAGAGTCAACATTAAAAGGCTGAGAAGAGTGACTTTACGTAGTAAGTGAACGCTAATCCTGGAAGAAAGCATTTCAAAGACCACAGGGCAAAGTCTTCCCACAGAAATAGCTTTTGCCAGAGGGCTGGTTTGTACAGGCACTGCCACTATCACTCTGGCAGTCCGACCTCAAGGAATCATCCTGTGAGGCACTTACTCAAAGACAGCAGTGGAAGGGAAAACCTGTCAGTAGAAAGGACTGCTGTCCTGCTGTTCCAATTCCACTTCTGTCTGCACTGCAAAATCACGAGGCAGCGGCTGCCAAGCCCACCTGCCCCCGTGCCAGCGCTGAGCCGAACGGCTGCCCTGTCCCTCCCCAGCCTGCTGCCAAGAGAGATGTTCACCCAACTCACTTTCTACGTCGCGGACGCAGACGCCATGGAGGAGGACGATGTGCTTGTGAGACACCTGCCTCATCATGCTTGCCGTTTCGAAGAACGCCTGTTAGGAAGTGGAAGAGGCAAGTCATTAAACTGCTGGTCATCGTGGCAGCCATCCAAGCGTTTAAAAAACACAGAGCATGAAGTAATGAACACATTTGCAAAAGCTCACTGTGTTTTCCAGTAATATAAAGGGTCAACAACGGTAGGAATGTGCCATCCCACGGCAGTAATGGGGCAGCGGAGGGCTGTCAGAGGTGAGCTGTTGTCCACCAGGTCCTGTAAGCAACCAATGCTCTTCCCTGCACTCTCGGAGACACGCATACACCAGGGCTTAGCATCCCCTGTGTGATACGTTCGCTTCTCTTACTAGACGTTGTACAAGCACTTTGGGCTGCCAGAAAGACTAAATACAGGGAAGGCGAGACTTCAAATTAGAGAAAAATCTAGGTTGGAAAGGTCCTATGGAAGTCACTGGCTCCCACCTCCCGCTCAAAGCAGCTTCATAGTTAGGTCAGATGCTCAGGGATTTATTTCGGTAGGAAAAGGCCTCAAGTTGTGCCAGGGGAGGTTTAGGAGGGATACTGGGATTCTTCACTGAAAGGGTTGTCAAGCGTTGGAACAGGCTGCCCAGGGAAGGGGTGGAGGCAGGAAGGGAGCCCGTGGTGTGCTCCAGCCAGACCCAACGCTGCTGCCTGTCTAATGAGATGGGCTTACTGAGCATCTCAAAAATGCTGGTCGATATGGATTTGACTGCCTGAAGCAGTGAGAGATATACCTTCAGCATTTTCCCATTCCCTTACTGTAGAGAAAACCCCTTCTTTTAAAGGCTTTTCACAGTTAACCACGTACAACACGGAGAAGCCCAATATTTGTAGTACAACAGAGAAAAAGGAAAAAACTTGCCAAAGAAATGTCTCTGTGGCTGGGGTCCAGGACTTTGAGGAGGACTTTAATCTCTTTTTCATTTTGATAGCCTTCATTCTCATCATCTTTGTAGTTGAGAATCCCTGAGTAAATCTGCGTTCTCGTCCCTCTTCCAAGATGTTCGCCCTAAGACGTAAGACACCGTTTATTTTTCAAACCAGGACATGAAGGAAACAAGTGTAAGCTTACACAAAGACTAGCATTTGCACTCTATTTGGCCTCTCCAAGTAGAGAGTGGACGTAGCCTTCCGCTTCATCTCACTACATATGGACTTAAAATTCTTACAGTGAGAAAGCAGTGACAGCTTGTTTTTCTCTGCCGTAGTGGTCTCTCTGAGCGTACTCGCCACTGTAAACTCATTTGCTATTAAAGAGCTATTACATCGCCATCAACACCAAACAGGTTCACCGTGATTTAACGTTATTAGACTAAACACCAAAGGAATAAATAACAACTGGCACCTTATTTACAATAAGCTGCTATTGAGGCAATCTTTAATGTGTTTCCAAAAGTCAGAGGAAGTAATATTTCAATGGAACACTTTGTTTGGGAAAGCAATTTCCTGCTAAATAACAGAGGATTCCGCCTCGGGTATTTTCGCAGGAAGCCTGCATGCTGACTGTAAATATACCAACCAAGAAACAACTAACATAATCTATATCTGTCTTCCCCGGTCAGGGATGCAATTTCATTAAAAAACACCAAACTTTTTTATTTAACTGAAGAAGCTGACTGTGTGATTTAAGCATGCAAGTCTTTTAAAACCATTAAATGTGAGTTGTGCATTCAAGCCACTGGTTCTTTCAGGTCACCTGCACCACTAACTGCAAACAACTGTCAGAAAATCTGGGAAAATTTGTGTGCTAGATCAGCTTGAAACATAAAATTTTGAACCCTAAGACTTCAGAGCTTTTAAATGCTTCACCTTTTTTTTTACTGTAGGATATTATCTTAAACCTCCGGTTGCCTGCTGCTCTGATATGTCAGGCTTTAAAAGACACAGCCACATTTAGCAACAAACGGGCTAGGAAAATTAGCTCTTAAGACTTTCATGACTTTTTAAGAATGCCTCGCCCCTTTTACACAACACCTTAGAAGCACCTCTTTCCACAGACATTAGAAAATTGCTCAAACATCAATTTGATTTCTAGTGAAAGGCATTACTTTGAAGCTTCTCTTCTTTTTTTCACATACAACATACAAACATTTAGATTCTGCAATAAAAGGCTTTAATACAAATAAAGATTCAAACCAAGTTTTGCTGAGGAGAAATGGGAGTGGAAGAACCAGCTGGAATGGGGTGATTTTATATTACTTAAGCAGGTACGGTGGGCTCTCAAACTTCTTTAATTGTAAGAGAGAAACACATTTCAGCAGCTGCCTGACCTGTATGATTTCTTCCTTGAGGATTCGGTGGAAACTCAGCTGCCCCAGGTGATAAACAGGCTGCCATTCTTGTGCCTTCTTGGTGGCAACTAGCAAGTTGGAGATTTCTGGAAGGCAGGGAAGTAAGAGAGTCTTTTAAGGCTTTTGAAATATAATTGTATTCACCCTTCTCAGTCAATAACATTATTGTATATACTCACTGCAAGGTAAATCCCCAAATGAATGAGGAGGAGGGAGAAAAGAAGAAACTTTGATTTAATTTCTGCTCACATAAATTCTATTCTGTCATACAACAGAGAATTCACTACATCAGAGCTATGTATTTTATATTATATACACAGTCTTACTATTAACCATCTTGGGGCTGATATTACACAACTGATAGTGTTTTCTGTCCAGAGAAATAGCCGGGACTGAAAGAGGAAGCATCTCTGCTGTACATTAAGTACAAAACCCACACACTCCCTCCTGCCAACAGATACCTCTCCTTTCCAGTGCACAGACGGGTAAGGGGTAGCTGGAGTCTCATTTCCTCTCTTTACCTCCTTGAAAATGTCTTGCTCCCTGGGAAACACTAACAGCCTGTTTCCAGAGCACTGGAATTAAATTGGGGAATGGGAAACGAACAGAAGGAAAAGACTCAAAAGCCAAGTGCTTCCTGCACCCTCCTTCTGGTCAGGGAGAGGCATGGTTGGATCCCAAAGTTTTGCACGTGGATTTTGCCTTCCTGTGTTTGACAGCAGGCATTATTTATCACGCCACGATGGTTTTAGATGCCTGGGTGCATCTGGCCTTCCCATTACTGTGAGCAGAATATGTGCATCGGGGCGAACCCATGATCTAGCACTCTGAAAACAATCAGAAATGAACCGTACACTGGAAAAAAACGCTTCATTCCTGCATCTCCTAAACTTCTTTTTGAATAGTCAATTAAACAGATTCAGAA
Organism: Rhinoptilus africanus; assembly: GCA_013400135.1. Taxonomy (NCBI): domain Eukaryota; kingdom Metazoa; phylum Chordata; class Aves; order Charadriiformes; family Glareolidae; genus Rhinoptilus; species Rhinoptilus africanus. The sequence goes on along the minus strand of VXBO01008818.1, from coordinate 62,962 downwards.
AGAAGGAAAAACAAAACAGGGAAGAGAAAGAACAGGGAACAGCATAGATAATGCCCTGGATCCCACTGTAACTAATGCCAATGAGAAGCTGAAGTGGTCAGTCAACTCCTTGACCCGTTATATTTTGTTCCAAATAGAGCTGTCAAAACGTAATCAAAATGTCAAAAAAGCATAATCTCTCCATGCTCCAGACAATTACCAATGTGCTTCTAAGTGCTGATAAGCTCAGTGTTTATCTACAGAGAACTCTCCTCTAAATCCATCAGAACAAGCAGGTAATTAACATAGCTCAGCTATTCCCCTTATTCTAACAGGAAACCATTATCTGATCAACACAATCACGCCACTGTGTTTCCTCTTTCATACAAAATTCAGCTGCGAGACACTTGTAGTTTATAGCAAACAATTTTAGTAAGTGTTGGCATTAACAGTCGAACAAACGCACGACTGTCCCAGCCCTTTAAAATCTGACCTCACAGACGGATTTACTGACTGCAAGGCTGTTCTGCTTGCTAACGCTTGCGGACAAAGCCTTCCCTGCTGCTTTGGGAAGATTAATAGAGCAAACAACAGCTCATGGTGAGAGAAACAAGCTTCAAACCAACCAGCCACTGCGGGCTGCAACCCTCCTGTGCCAGAGGAAGGCAACGTGACGCACGGCGGCGCTGCCTGGCATACGTGACTCGGTGGAGCAAAGGAAGAACCTTATATAGTCCCCGCTCCGCCGCAGCATTTCAGCCCGTGACTCTGAGTCAGCTGCGACATTTTCTTTTCAAACAAATCTAGAGTTCCACCTCTGCCAGCGATACTGCAGGGCCAGCTGTTTAGGTGCAAACATGGAAACCAGAACTTTGCTCACAGTCATTTGAAAAGTTCACGCAAACAAGGCTCACGAGAAGCACCACCCCCCTGAGCATCCTGTGCTGAGCTTGTACCACTGAAAGGAAACCCCAAAAACCTTGTGCACAGTGCTTGCTTTTGCTTTTTGCCAAGACTCCTCCTTCACTGAGAAGGAAGAAACTTTATAGATAATTTTTTAAGTGACAAGAGAGCTTTGCACAAGCATACAGAAGAAACCAAGGACACTAACGACACCTCCTGTTTCTAGAGTTTGTTTCCTTTCAACAACAAAGTTCACTGCCTCTCTTAAAGGACAGATTACCTCTTGGTTTTGGTTGGCAGCACCTCTTCAGTGTAAAGCTTATGTTGTCTGTCCGAAGTATTTGTCCTTTCAGGTGATCCATCAGCTCTTTTAAGGAGGAGAAAGACTTGTTTGAACCATGTAGGAAGTACCCGCCTTTCTTCACCTCAATCTGGAAGTTCTTGTACTGGATTGAATTATTTATCATCTGCTATTAGGGGGAGAGGAAAAAAAAAAAAAAAAGAAAGTGAAATATAATAATTAAAGAATGTTTTAAAGCCATAAAAGCTTCCCAAAGGCCTTTGAAATTACAGATAGGACCAGTTAATCACTTGCTCCTAATCTAGGGCCCTCTAATCAAACTCCAATGAAGTAGAAAAAGGCCCTAAAATTGCTATAACCTTCAGTCCCAGGAAGGCTCATAACAACACAGTGGAAGAAGAGCAACATAAAGATGCCACCATGCAACAAGCCCAGTTGTGGCTTCTGTGTTTTGCAGAGCCTGAGGGTATGCAGAAGCCCTGACTCTTCAGAAGGAATTTTCTCTTCATTTGACCAAGAATTGCGGAATCTGGACCACGGTTTCAAAATCTCAAAAATAGCTCAACTCCCTTTCACAACCCAGATTGTCCAACAAGTGAAACGAGATTTCAGGGTGTTCTTCAAACCTTCCAGTTTCATTCAAACGTAGTGAGGAGGAATGACTGAACTTTCGTACTTACCTATCTCAAACCCATGCCCTTTCAAGTTCTACCCTCTACTCCTGCTTCCTCACCTCTAATGTACTGCACCTTCGCTCTCTCTTTCCTCTCTAAGCCTCACAAACGAGGCTGAATCATTTCCAAGACAAAACTGATTTCTTGTTTCAGTACCTCAGTTGCCCTGTCTGTGAGAAGACAGGTTTGTTTTGCAAACATCTAGAGAAGATGAACCAATATCAATGCTGAGATGACTATTATTTCCACGAGGTTTTTTTCATCATTTTGTTGTTTCTTGTTTCAAATATCCCTTCCTGACTTCATCATTGATTCTATTAACTTTTTTTTTCTAAGAGAAGGAAAACAATTTCTATGTCTTTATGCTATTTTTACTCTTGTGTGAACACTTTAAATATCTTCTCCAAACTAGCGAGTCAGCTGCAAACTTCCAACTGAGGTCAGTAAAATTCAAACTTCTTCTGTGCAGTTTCTGCATTCTTCTTTTCTGCTTCTAACTGGTTCTCTCACCTATCGCATCTCATGAGCTTTCACTTATCACTCATTCTCCCAAAATATCTTCCAGCAGCTAACTGTGTGTATGTGCCCTTCTGTGGCGTGCTAGATGTAAAGGCAACTGTCCTCATGCACTATTCTTTCACAGTGTGTCAGCAGAAATATATCCATATAATTAAATCCATGTTCAAGAAACATGAGATAAGTTGCAGTGACAAATTCTGTATGCCATTCTCACACCATATAAGTTTTAAAAGCTTGATTTCAATTGTGTCCGTGCACAGTTTTATTGCTATGAATGGAAATGTTCTGGATGTAACGTAGATACAGCATATTTGTAGAGATAGCACAAGGGTCTGGGGAAAATGAAGCTCTGAATACAATCATCTATCCTCTGCTGCACCACCTATCAAACAAAGATAAGGGTGACTGACCTAAAGAACATAAACATATCAACATGGATTACAGGGAGCTGCTGGTCTTTTATCTGATTATCAGATTACTGCTGGGAACACCACACCTGCCGTACCTCTGAGCCTTCAAAACAAGTCACTGTCATGAGAATGTGGTTGAAGTTCGTGCAGCTCCATCTCAACACGTACATTCCTGCTTCGTTCCCTTCCTGTCGCAGTTTGTTGATGGCGTATTCCGTGCTGAAAAGAGTTCGTGTACAAATGAGGAAAACCAACAAATGAGCAGTTGCATCCAAAAGTCTATTATTAGTAAATACACAGGAGAGTAATCCGATGTTTGGAACAAAAATGTGTAACAGCAACTTAGAAATATTTCTATTATTATTAAAACATGATTTAATTGTGTGCATTGCACATGCTCATATTTAGCTGCACAGGGGAAGGGAAGAAAGATTTATTAAGCTCTTAGCATGCTTAATGGGGAAATTCCACATCCAACACAGTGCGCACATAAGCCCTCAGTTTTCTATAGATTGCACACTCAAACATAAAAGGAAAAGCCAACAAGGTGGGCAGAAGGGAAAATAATTGCTTTAGCCTTTGAAAAAACCAGAGGTCTGTTCATCCAAGGACTCCCAGGGTCAGTGTAGATACAGTTCAACTCTACCTAAAATATTCCCATCTGTTCAATTGACAATGATCTTTATAGCTATTAGTGAAGTAAACCTCAAAATACTCCTATAGTGAGGAAAAACTGATTTTATAGATGAGTAAGTTGATATGGAGAGAAACAGTGGTATTTTTTCAATATAATCCTTAGCAGAACTAAGTCATTCTACAACCTTTTGGGAACTAACAGCCTTCCAAATGTCAGATTTCCTCAGTGGATTCACTACGCAGCAGTATGAGAGCAAGCCCCATCCCTGGAGGGGTTCAAGGCCAGGTTGGAGGGGGCTTGGAGCAACCTGGGCTGGTGGGAGGTGTCCCTGCCCAGGGCAGGGGGGGCACTGGATAAGCTTTAAGTTCCCCTCCAACTCTAACCATGCTATGATTCTATGACTAATTATTCAAGTGGAACAATAAAAATCAAAAATGGTACTAACCAAATGGGTCCATGGCATCCATTTTTTATGTTGTGCTCAATCAGCGGGGGAGCCACATCTGTGCAGAGATAATGGTGGGCATCTGCTGTAAGTCTGAAGTATCCGTCTATCAACGATGCAAACGACAGGGCCTCATCATGCGAGGACAGTTTTAATTCCTACAACAAAAAGATATTTTAGTAAAGAATTCTTAAAGTCCTGTTAAAATATTTCAGGAATGTTTTGGTATCGAGCAATTTTTGCACAGGGTGGCTAAAAAATTGTACATAAACCTATGAGAGAAACCCATACGTACTTAGGGAGCCAACACTGACCATTCTCTATCCTCCCCACTCATTATTGGCTAGAAACTTTCAGTCTCTGGCATGACATGTTCTGCTGCAATCCTACAGGAGATCTGTAAGGCAAACCCTTGTGGCAGCCTTTGTGAAACGCCACAAGCTCAGGACCCCGGCAGTCACGCTGGACTTGAAGGCAAGGGCACTCCAGCAGCTCCTTTCCAGATTCTAACAGCTGGCAGCCCACAGCAAGAGGAATCACTTAGACACCAAAATCAGGTATCTATAAAGCGACCCCCCCTCTCCTTCCCTCCCAGGTCCTCTCTGCATTTGTCTCCTCTCTGCCATCCTTACTGATGTCCTCTTTTTGATGCTGCTTTTGGCTATCCAGGCTGCACAGAGGAAGGCCATGGGCTGAGAAGCATAGCCAGGAGGCCACCAGGCACTGGTGGTATGCAATAACAAGTGTAGAGAAACAACTGTGCCCACCAGCTCCCTGCTCTTCTAACTACCATTTTTGCACCTGTACAGTGTCGAGGACAGCACACTCAACCAGTATTTAAGAGTCCCATTAGAAAATGTTCCTCAAGGAGGCTGTCACCTGTTGCCAAACAACACTGTGGCTCTATAGATTCCCATGGGAGGGCAATCTACCCAAGGTTTGGTTCTTACCATCCTTTTGTTATCCTGCTTGTTAATGCTAACTGTAGACTCCTTGATGACAATGTGGGTGATTTCAGGAAAATAGGAAAAATTGTTCCACGAGTCTCGAATTTTGTGTTTTTCTTCATCCTTTTTGTTTTTGCCATCAGATTTTTTCTTCTTCTCTTTCTCTGTCTGTATGGACTGCAAATATATTTTGGATAAAAGTACACTAATAAAAACATTTCATTTTTTTTAGCACAGTGTTTTTACCCTAAAACTATAATTCGTGACAAATCAATCTTCCACAGCTATTTAATTCTTCAGTGCTTTTTGCACTGAATTATCAATTCATTCACTTGTTTGGTGTATCTGTATTGCAAAGATATACTTCTATCAAGAATTGTCCAAGAGACAGTTTTCACGAGAATAAAGCAAGCAGTCATTAGCTGGGCGACTTCTCTATTGATATGCTAGGAATAATTTCAGTACCAGCACAGGGCTGAAAGGGTTCTACCGAAATTTCTAAATTATGTATCTGAAACACTCTCTCAGAGCCCAGCCCCAAAGCCAGAGTTACATTCTTCTCGCGCTGCGCACCTGAACTGCTGACAGCAGATGAAATTCTGCATGCAGACCGCAACAAAGCTGAGCATCTCATAGGTCAAAAATGACTGAAAATTATTAGTAATTACTTATTTAAAAAAGATAAACGTTCAGGCTGAGCAAAGCTTCCTGTTAGTCACAGAAAGGTTCTCACCAACATGAAAGTCTTTGGTTCGGGCATTTAAATAAATATAATCTACAAATCAGCAGAAACAGGAGCCTTACAAGAAACAGGCTGTGCTTCTTGCAAGCTTTTCTGCTCAAATAACAGTTCTTCCTTCCCTCTCCCCCATTAATACTATCGTTTCGACCAGAAATTCTCTGTCAGAGATAGAGATAGTTAGGTTACATCTAAATGGAGTGAAGCACAATACTTTTTGTGTTAGAAAAGATAGCTATCAGTAGGGTTCTCATCGCTGTGGGGAACTGCGGCAAGCAAAAAGAGGACTATTTGTTCAAGTATTACATGTGGAGAAAAACTGTAGAATATGCCATAACCTCTTCTAACCTAGAGCATACTTAATATTTTTGTACACCAAATACAGAAGAGGTTAAGCAAAGTGACCTCAATTAGCAGCACTGAAACAAGCAACAACATATAAAATATCACTGATGTGAGAAAGCTTAGCTTTAATGTCACTATATTTTAATTTATTCATGAAAAGTCTAGGCGTATCAGCAAGCATGGCACCTGGGGTGCTACATACACAAAAAGCACTATCAGACTATCAGAGGGCATTAACAGACAAGAGGGCCTCCACAGACATTAATCTTTCGAGACTCGTGTCTGGTCTGGCAAATATAGTACAGCCTTTACTTTTCCTGGTGTCCACAGAGGCTGTGGAGTCTCCATCCTTGGAAGTTTTCAAGCCCAGAATGGATAAAGCCCTGAGGAACCTCGCCTGACCTCAAAGCTAACCCTGAATGGGGGGCTGGACTAGACACCTCCTGAGGTCCCTTCCAACCTGCAGTTGTCCTTTCAAAGAAGTCCTTTCAATAAAATGCTGATCTGCAGTGTTTGAACATCACGATTGTTTTTAAACAGTTGTTAGGCCCCAAATGCAATTCTCTAATTCCGATTTGTCACGGGATACTTACATTTGGCTTGAGCCTCCACTGAATTCCATTGTTTCCTGTTACGATGACTTCATATAGTTGGAGGTTCTCATTGTCTCCGCAATTAAATCTATTTATTTCATTCTCAGATGAAATCAGCAAAAACGAAGTCTCAAAAATTTCTGCTCCATAATGTTTAGTCAAGGTCTCCATTGTTGATAAGTATTTAACTTTCAGATCACGTGGCGACACGCTACTGTCGCAAATGGTTTTGTTGTTAAACTCTTTAAGGAAATGCTTGAAAACATTATTTATCCGAATCCTGGTTAAGAAATTCCTCTGTCTGATAGTCTTGTTCAAAGTTTCCGGAATATAAAGCTTATAACTAGAAGGAAGAACAATGCTATGAGTTAATACTGTTGTCTCCTAAACTTTTAACTTTCTAAGATGTGCAACTGCCTTACTTTGAAAGTTAGAGAAGAAGATGTGGTAAACCACTGTGCAGTTGCTTCTGCAGCATTGGTTTACAGCATTAATAGCCAACAGGAATTCAACTAATAACTTTATCAGAAAGCTTTTTAGTCAGATGGATGCAGCCCACTCAAATCAATAAAACAATTTATTCTAAAAGTTTTCTCACTAGGTTGCCACTTAACAACACTGCCATTTCTGAACCTAGTGCCCCAGAACCCTGAATTTACAGCAAGTCAACTGCGACCCAACACATCGGTGTGCTGGCTGCACGAGCTGCACAGATTTCAAATACTCTCCAGATGAGAAAAAAAATGAGGATTTCTAATACATAATGACAAGATTAGGAAGGCCCACTTATCACTAGCAGTGTTGGAGCTTGTAACTCCTGTACAGTCAGACCCTGGAAGGTAAAATGCTTACAAAATCCCTTCTGGAAGAGAAGCGCAGCAGACCCAAGAGTGACAAAGAAGTTTTCCCAGCTCACCTGATATCTTTGGGAAGCTCCGGAAGCTTCACATTTCTCTTGATGGCATAGTGAGAGATGGCAAGGACAGCCATCCCCAGACATTCGTTTTCAATTTCATGAACCTCTTGATCATTTTTAGGATCACGGATTGGTGCCAGGCCTTTCACCAAGTCATACTGACCCTTAATAGGAAGCAAAAAAAAGAAAGCTACCAGATTTGGTATTTGTCATAGTTTATCTATGAGCAAGCAATATATCGCAAGATCACAGGCTGTCCTCGAGCAAGAAGAGTCACCCAAAACTGAAAGCCAGGAACGGAAGGGGTAAGAGAAGAAGGGAAGAGCTGCGCAATGGATGAAGTCTTCTCTTAGACCAGTGAAAGAGGACCACAGGCAAACATGACTCACCCCACAAACCCTGCCTATTTGAGAACATCAACGTTTGTGCCTGGCTGAAGTCTTTTAAAATGACAGTTTGTGGAACAAGTGGAATGACCAGGTGGGTCGTCACAGCACATCCATCCCACATACAGTCCACAGCGTTGTGGCTTTCACCGAGAACGTGTGCAGACACACAGGTAAAACACCTGCACTGCTCAGACACTTACAACCCCCCTGTTCCCTTCTTCCATACATTATCCCACCAAAAATGCACTTCTTTTTAAATAACTAAAGAAAGGACCACCCTTCTAGCACCATCACAATTTCTTTTTCTGGTACACAATAAATACTTTGTGTCTCTGCGTTACCTCTGCCCTTCCTCACCTGGTGTCTCTATGATCCCCACGCACTCGGTCTCTGAGCCCCATCTCAAAGCCAAGATTACAAACTCCATGGCAGCCCCCTTGCTTGGGGACCGTCTCAAAAATATTTGGTTGCCAAAGAGCAAAGACATTTCTGTTGCCTTATACAAGCATCAGTGTTTTTCTGTTTGACTTTTTAAAAAATGTTATTACCCAAAAATAAAATTCTGCTTAATACAATATCGTCTGACAAAAACCATCAGGGTTCCTACTCATTCCACAACTTGGTTTTGGTTTCATTCTTTTTACTGGCACTCAGAAAAAGGAAAAAAGGGGGGGAAAAAAAGACAAAAAACAATTTTGCAGCATGTTCTCAAACAGTGATTTTGCAAATTGCATCCATGTACACAAGAATGTTCATGTGAAATAAGGCACAAGTTAGCTTGATTACACAGGAAAAAAAATTGCTTATTTTATTACTTTAGAATGCAAGTGGTACCATTAAAATGCACACATAGCTGTAGCTAACTAGGTATTTTATTGTAGTTTCACAACAAAACAAGGATTCACTGGAACTGCTTCATGCTATATCTTTCTGAAGGACACAACTGTTATTTCAAAGACTGAAAATTCTGCAGTTTACACTATACAACTATACTCAGAATTAACAGTAAACATGTTTTTCTCTAGTGCGTTTAATTTGTTCATTTCACAAGCTTCCATCAACTTCAATCTTCTCATTTCTTTGACGAAACCAGAGTTTCTCGTTTGCAAAATCATTTGTGTGTATATGAACTTCTTGTACAGGAGCATAAAAGCTTTCTGAAATAGGGACGCTGCTTGCTGGCCACGTCCAGGATGCTGTGTGTACCGCCAACAAGTGGGAGGCACAGCAGAAGGAAAGAGAAATAATAGTAAAGTCCTTTTTGGACTGGAAGATAGACAGTTTCTCTACAACTTCTGCATATGGGTAGATTGTTCTTCCTGCAGCAAATTCTCTTCTCTTCACCACACAAAAGTATGAAAAAACCACTTATGAATACTAACAGGTAAGGTTACCTGTACTTTAAGGATTTGAAAACAGGTCTTGAAAGCAGCTTCTACTTAATAAAATAGTTTTTGTGTGACTACAAGGGCAGAGATACTTGTAAGCAACCTCTTACCTGTGCAAAGATGTATTCCAATGAGTTCGCATCAAGTATAGGCGTTCCCTCTGGAGCCAGCTTCTTCTCGTACGAGCTCTTTGCCTTCCTTGGGGAATGCCTCCACACTGAGGGCTCGCTTTCACTAGTCCCATGCCAGTTTGTAAAGTAGTATCTTGCAAGAAAAGAGGAATAAACTTTAAAAACTTCAGGGGAAATGCATTACATGAGATGCACAACTTAAACTTTCAAAAGAAAACCAGTTACAAGTCAAAAATCCAACAATCTTCTGCCCTGAGGTTGCAACTTAAAGCAGCCCACTGCTGAAACTGAAAGCCTGGCCTGAGGAATTGGGGAAAAATACAAAGGGTGGAGTGAAATCGGGTATTTCTGATGGACAGTGACCGCCATGAGCATCAGGTAATTTATTTCACATTACTGTGACATCTCGACAGCAAAGCTTTTAGTAACTACCTAAATATGTGATCAAAATCACAAAGAATTTTTGTGACCAACACGACAAATGAATGTGAATGTTAATAGTCACTGCACATAAAAGAAGTAGGTAAAGAAGTGGTGAGTTGAAAAAAACTAAGGGTTTAGGTAGAAAATGTTGAGGCACTTATATCCAAGTCCACAATTTTAAATACATGTTTTCTGTGTTGAAAGAAAAGGCTGAATAGATAAACTACCTTATAATCTACAAACACATTTTGAGATTACAAATAAGAAATCTGTTTAAGTAACAAATCACTGTGTTGCCCAAGCACTTTAATTTCAAATATAACACAATAAAAATGTCAAGAGATGTGTCCTGGAAGACATGAAGACACCAGGAAGGCCGTAAGTCAACTGTCAAATGCAACACTATGGTGCAGGACAACCCACATGCAAAACTGGATGTTTTAAAATGTGACTATATCTTTGCGACTTGTCTCTGACCAGAATGGGGAGTTCCTGGATTAAGTTGACCATTCAAATGAAGAATTATGTACTAAATTATTCTTTAAGAGATGAGACTTTCTGCCCAGCGTTTCTGTCCATCCTTTCGTTTTGGTAAATCTTTTTAAGTCCCCCAAGAGCATGTATCTATAGCACGAGTAGGAACACCAACACACAACTATGCCAAGAACTCCTGACAAGTGCTTTAAGACACTGCACAACTCCTTCGGTTGAAGCATAAAAAGCAAAGCAAAGCAAATCCTTCTGCCTCCAGGAAATTACTTGGTTTCCGTATGCTCCCTTATAAGATCGGTGATAATTAATAACTCCAATTCTTTTGGTATTTCCTGAAAATAATTATGGGCAAGATATCATGTATTGTTTGTAACTGAGAGGAGAATTTGCTCCTTTCCCTATTAAACTGCACTGATGAAGACAACACTTATAAGTTACAATAAAAATTAGAGCCCCATTGTTTGAAGCACCATATAAATAAAGATGGAGAGTCTGCCTTGCAGAGATCAATGCGCTTGTGGTAACGGGGGGATAGATTATTACTATGCCACTTTCACAAAGAGAAACAGGAGCACAAGGTTTATGACTCTGAAGTCCTGCAGAGGAGCTGGAAAGGAGACTGCACGCTCCTGATTTCAGGATTTTTCCTCCTTTAGCCCAGGGCTGGCACCCCGGGGCGTGGGGGGGTGTTTTGGGAGTCAGCCCCAGCGGGTCACCCCCAGGAAGAAGCAGTTTTGCCCTTCAGCCCTTCAATCTGTCCGAGGAATGGTGGAACTGCTGGAGGGGAACCTCCTGTTCCCTCTCCCTGAGAGCAGCTCTGATAGTCCTTCTTTCCAGAGTTTCCAGAAACACGTGTACTTGGGTCCCTTCTCCAGGCCAAGAAACACTCCTACCTCTGGTTTAAACACAACCCAGCCACGGAACAGTTAAACTCCTCCATCAGCTGGTGTGCTAATTAGTGCAGGATATTACAAAATACTGTGGTTTCTTATGTTGTAGACTGTTTATTTTTCTAAACCTTGAGGCAAGTGAAAGAAATACAGGGCTAGTTACAAAGCCTCCAGTGAAAAGAAAGCCCTTTTAAAGTATTACCAAAAGTATACCAGCTGGCACAGATCTGATGGGGAGAGGAGGAGGACGGGAAGTGAACACAATCAGAAACCCAATCTAAAGCTCTCAGGAGCGGGAGAAAATCAAACATCTAAAAGCATTTGAAACTACTCAGTCATATACCTTCATCTTATATATATAATTTTAATAGGGCATGACTAAATCAAACCTATCAATGTAATGAAATTTCAGAAATAAGGTTGTCCACATAAAAATGATTTAGTCTCTAAATGATTATATAGAGTCCAACACACTGTGCTATTAAATAAGCCCAGACCATTTTCCTTTTTCAAGAGGAATTCTGCCTCTTGCAGAGCTCAGAACAAACAATATTCATTTAGAGAACAGTTTCACAATCCTGTATTCCTCATAATTTTTCAGTCCCCAGCCTTTCTCTCAGCTCAGATGCCCAAGCCAAGACACACAATAGATCAGAAATGAAAGAAAGGAAAATATCACTTCATCGATACACTACAGTATTCCTAAAGAGTGAGGAATCTTTAGATTTTAGCGCTTGACACATATACTCTGTTCTTAAATGCACATGAAATTATTTTTAAAATATATTATTGATGCAAAGTTTGCCAATTTTCATACATGAGGTACATCTGACAAAAGAGATGCCCCTGCCAAACTTCAAATCCCAACTCCAAAGCTTAAAAAAAAATAAACCACCAGAATTTTTAAATACAGAAAGCAGGGCATTTTCCAGCTTCATTCGATAAAATGGTAGAACACAAGTATTTTGGGAAAATAAAGTTCAGCATAGAGTAATTTTGCCTGTACACCTAAAATTTGATAGAATGACCAACAGCCAAAGAAGAATTCTAAGAGGGAGGCATTCCAGCAGGTTTAAAGTAAGTGGTGTTACCCGCCCTGGGCAGCTCAGATGCAGTAGGAATGAAAGAGAACCTGGAGAGAGCTCTCAATTTACCTAAACCAGAAACATATAAACACCAAACACAGCAGACGGAAACTATTTTTTAAGAATTGAGTTAAAACCAGCATCTAATCAGAGGATTAAATTCCCACAATGACATTTTTAAAATACCAGAAAAGCAGACCGCATCAAAGAATTTCAGTATCAGGGGAAAACGTCTCAGATTCAGATTACAGCAATAAATTTTTTTTTTATTATCCAGTATATGGTTGATCTGACTGATCTCTTAAAGCAAGAAAGGGCACTTAATGCTCTGTAAGAGGCCATTAGAGTCGTCAGAGCTTCTTTTAGAGAGTCACTCAATGCCATTATTGTATGGTGTTTATCTGCCAAATTTAATCACAGCTGTTTAAATCTGAGATTAGTCGAGGTTAAAGTCATTAACACCAGTAATAGACTGTGTCAAAGAAAAAAGAAAAGACTATAATAACCTATTCCTCTTCTAAAAATAGGTATTATGATTATTTGAAAAGCAAAGATGTCAGTAATTTTTTCTCCTAACAGTTCATCAGACAAAAGTAACAACAGCAGTGTGGCACAAACGTAATCAGAACTGAAAGACCTTACAGTTAAAGATCACATTTTCAAAGCTCTGTCTTTGTAACTGCATAAGCAAAGTGGCTGTTATTCTCTAACAAGCCTAGAAAATGGTTTGGATGCACAACCTGAGGTTCACACATGCCAATTCTCTCATTAGCACGTACAAATCATATTGTCTAACTAGAGGTTACGAGGAAAAAGCTGTTACAACGCACCCAGCTGTATTACCACTTGAAGTTTTTTTCTCTCTAGCCCAAACTGACCGTGTATGTATTACATTTGAAGGCAAAGAGGGAATATTACGTAAAAGCGCATTTTCTTACAGTTGTGCCTTGAAGAACCAACAAAAATGACCCATGGACTTGCTTTAGGAAAATGTGTAAAGTTTCTAGACTAATTATTCCTGGAAGCAAAGCTCATTCTATTTTTCTCCTATATCACACAGGTAAAGCTCATATTGATGCAAGAAGTAAAGTCAGAATAAAAATAATAATAAAAAGAAGAAGGCAGTATAACGTGCAGAATTAGATTTCTATCAAATCCCGAAAGAAGGACATCCTTCCTTTAGCTAGAGCATGTGAGAGTGCTCAGGAGCTGTCAGCATTACCGCTTTCACCTTCCAGTGGATGAGGGCTGCTGTACCCATTTAGCCCTAGAAATCTCAACGGCCTACGTGCTGTATTTCAAGAATGCCACCTGAAGTTCAATCTGATGGTACATGTTGGATAAAGATTCTGGGAACAATGGTTTCTATTTTCTGGCTCTTTTTGCAGTCCAGCGTGTGCCTCCCACAGCGAGGTCACACCGATTCCCCTACAGTCCTAGAGAAGAATTTCAAAAGCAATAGCATGTTGCTTTTTCCTTTCAAGTTAATAGTAAAATTCCCATCGACTTCAGCGGGAGTATGGTTCTCTTTGAACACTTCAAGTGCAAACTGAAGCATGCAGAATACTGACATAACAAAACCACATTTTGGAGACATTTTTTTCAACTTAGCTTTTAGCTAGTTCAGTCACCTACAGCTTTGTGGATACAGGTTCTTGTGGTTTTTCAACTTCTGGGGCTTGTTTCAAGGTTATATAGCAAGATTAAAAGAAAATCAGGAGACATTTTAAGCTTTTCCTGTTAATCTCTTATCTATGCTGTGAAAAGCAAGCTGCTGCTTTTGGTTTTGCTTTCCTGCCTCTTCAGTGAGTTCAGTAGTAAGAGTTAGAGCATCCACATACGGCTAAGGAATCATTTTTCAGATGTTTTGCACTTACCTCATTCGATAATGGAGCCGGTGGGATGTTTTTTCATCTATCTTAAAGACCTTGTTTGGTGCATACCAGAGTTTTTTGTTTTCATCATACAGTGCAAAGAGATTATGGCACAGAGGAGATATAGCTGCCAGAGAAAAGTAAACAAACGTATGAATCACAAGGCTACAATACGTATGCACACCTCAAAAACATAAATGCATAAAGCAAATATCTGATCTTGCAAAACAGACCATAAAAAGAAACCGATACTGGGATTAGTTTAAAACAAACACTAGAAAGTTACAGTTAAAGTGGAACTGCGAACTGTGCATTGGTTCACTCCACTGGTTTTATCGTGTATTAAACAGTGGATCATTTCAGCTACTTCTCACATTAAACTCATTCCAAAATCCTGATTTTGCCAAAGGTCTGAACTTAGGTGGAAATGACTTCAAAATCCAGCAGTACAACTTTGTTCTCAGTTTTATTTTATTAATAAATTTTACTCATATAGCTGAAAGAGCAGGTTTTAGTGAAACGATGAAAATCCCCTTCTCTTTAGAACACAAACAGAAAGCATTAACGTGTCATTTTTCCATTCCTTGCTCATCGACAGAGGGTTTTCCAAAAAAGAGCAGGCTTTGACTTGTATGTCTAGGCTGACCTGCGTTAACCTTTGCATTCGCATCATCCCAGGTTAGCACAGGCTGTGGTATGTTCACAGGTCTACTGTTGTTTGTGTTCCTCGCTTCAGTTTCCTGCTCGATAGGAGGCAGTACCTTTTTGCAAAATGCCAGGTCGGGGAGGCAGCTCTGTTGCAGAGAGCACTGCAGCATGCGCTTAAGTGTCTTCCTGAAATGGAGCCAACTGCAGAGCATTTTGGAATAGAACAGACTACAATTTTCTTGAGGTCCTGTAGAATTCAGCGAAACCATTTCAACCATGACTTGGGGCGAGAGAGCAGAAGGGAAGAAGGGAAGCCAAGGAAATAAAAACTGAACAGCCTAATTGCAAAGTTCCACAAGAAGATGGCGTTGGGCAGCCGCTGCCTTCTGCAGGGCAACAAGCAGAATCCAGGTGCCATCAATGGCTGAACTATTCAAGCTGGGATTTACAGCGGAGACCAGCATCGCAGGCTCACTGAAATGGGTAAGACTTTACCCATGAGTGGGTACCTCACTGCCATGTGCTGTGGACTTAGTGAAAAGCAAGAGAGAAGGCAGAAAAAAAGTTCCCTTAAGGAAAGCTCACTTTAAGTCATTTCTTCAAAGGTTCTAAGCTTACAATAGAAATCACTGGGAGGAGTTGCACAGTATGTGGGTTCACACCGTACACTGGGGCCCATGTTCATGTGGCTCTTAACACAGATTAAATCCACTGATTCCAGTAGAATTATATACAGATATTCAAATATTTTGCTGAGTCAAGAACCGCAGAGACAAAGCAAGAAATCTTTCATTATACGTTTCTGTATTACCACAATTGTGTGCAGTTGGGTTAACTTTAACTGGTGAATTATTAAGATTATCGATATTGTAACACAGTGCAAAGAAATGTCAGGGAACGGAAGGAAAAAATGAAACTGGGAAAGCATCTAATGGGTTCTCAGAAGTGGCATCATTATTTTTTTCTCATTAGCCCTCTCCAAAATGTCTTATAACATGGGACAGAACTTGTCGGGCTTACCAACTTGTATACGAGGTAAAACAGCCTTGTGTTAACTTATCTGTATATTGTGTCTCCTTTTCTCCTAAAAGAAGCCAAATCCCATCCCACCAACATGAGAAAACCAGTACCTGTAACCTGGCCGGGAGATCATTACTTTATATGAATCTTAAGACAGTCCCTCTCACCATTTCTTCCACTCCAGTTTAAGAACTGCCCAAACAGACCCTTGGCAAAGGTTTCCAGCCCAGACTACACCACATGCATATTTCCCCTACCAGCACTGACTTACACGCAAAGAAGGACGCATCACTTTCGATGCTGTCAAACCTTGTCACTGAGAACTTCTATAAAATCCAAATACTCACAACACCTCTGTGCAGCTTCAATGCACAGCTCCTCCGAGGTAAACTCCCCGCTGGTGTAACAAATGGGATCTTTATCTTGCAGGTAGAAAAGTATTTCTAAACCCTGATGCTGAGCTTCCAGGTTTACTTCGCTCTTCTTTGTGCTCCTCATTTTTGCACAGAAAGCCATGGCTTTGCAATCTTCTTTTACGTTTAGATACTGAAAGCAGAGGAAGAATAGTCAGGCAAAATACGAAGAAGAGTTTGGGTGTTTGTCAGAGGACAAAGCCATTGCTTAATAAGGCTACTGCATACTATGATGGGCTAGGCACAGCATTTCCCAAAGTCTTCACATTGGGAATCTGATGATTCAAAATCAGTACCTTTCACAAATGAGGGGAAAAGTGAAAAAAGAAATGAAAAATGAAAAAAGGTGGTTATTCTGTTTCTGGTAACTCTGTTCCAGATTGTTCCCTTCTGTTCTGGTGGTTCCACAACTATTCTAGAAGGTTTCTCTTCTTACTGTAAAGCAGGAATAACTTTCACATCCTTAAGTACCTAACTGACTGAAAAACAATACTTGAGGCTGGGTAATATAAACAGTACAATTTATATTTCCTTTTAAAAAAAGGTTAGCTTCTATTTTTACAATCTCCATAGCAGCTAAATATTTCTGACAGTTTTCCCCCCTCTCACCTTTTGTTTTTTAAACTCCCGACACTTAACGTGTCATGGTGAGAAGAGCTTTATTGAAGGGTTACTTTTTATTATTACTTCTCTCTGTCTCCAGAGGGAAAGGGTAGCACTGAGTAGGTTTAATGCAATAGCTTTTAGACCGCCAAGAACACATACAGGACAGCTCTGACTCAAAAGAAAACGCATGTTGCATTTTATACCCCGTACTTAATTAGAAAGAGTCGGAAGGAAATAGATGAACACATACTCCACATATTGTGGGGTCTGCGTTCCATGTTTTACTAAGCTTTAGCTCAATTAATAACAAAAGCCCAAACCACCAATTCTACAGTTTACGAACTTAATACTCCCACCGAAAAACAAACAAAACCAAACCTCAAAAGGTAACATACCTGCATTTATGTGACTGTCTGATCCTCTACGCAACTGAAATCGATTATCTTCACACTCTCCAAGAGCAACTTGACTCTGGCTGAGGAAAAAAAATATTAAAATTGTCAGGAATGGCTTTGTGCCGTTTGAGGCAGAAAATATATGGTCAGGCTGATAAAATGCAATCTGAGGTAATCTTTCCATTAATATAACTGAGATCCATATCTAGTCTCAACCAAAGACAGTCATAGCAAGCATCTAGGACTCTATGTAGGTCTACTGATTTCTTTCGACTCTTTGGGTGCACTGGCTGAGATGCAGACTAAAACCAGGGGGAAAGCCTTGGTCATTCATTGGTTTTTTTCATATTTTTAGATTATCAGCCATAGGTTTGGTGTCATACTCCAACCATCAATTTGGCGTCGTACTCACTGCAACCCTTAGCTGTGACACCAAAGGAGCATTCTTCTCTTTGCCTCTTCCAGATTATCAGGTTTTTTCATTTTTTTTATTCTCCCTCGCTCTATGAAAGGTGCAGAGCCTTGGGTGGGCAGCACAGAGTAAGGAAGTTACTCAAGGGAGTTTTACTGCAAGGGTAATATTTCCCTCAGAGGATCCTTGTTCACAAGGAGCACAGGCCATCACTTCAGTGCCTTCAAGCAGCCAGGGCACCTTCCAGGATTCTCCTTTTTTTTTCTTTTTAAGCCTTATCTAATACCACAAACAACCTCATTATTCTGGATCTGGTTTGCAAAACTCTCCCACCCAAAGTTACAGGTTATCCTTATCACCCGAAGCAAATCTGGAATATATCAATACCTTTTTTTTTTTTTTCCCAATAGCCGGCGTGACAGTGCCTCTATTCAAAGTATTATCTGACGCCAGGGCTGCAAAATCAACAAGACGCTACAGGAATACTTAAGAAGCAGAAGGGGAAAGAATGGGTGTTGGTAAGAGGTCTCCTTAGTCCCAGTCCTGATGCTAGAGCATGAAGCATCAGCAAAGGAGCTGGCATGCTTGGAAGGCATGCCTGTATGTTCCTTTCCAAAGGTGGAAAGGAACTGGCATGGGAATAAACCAGATGGGGAAGGAGTCTGGACTTCATGGCGAGAAGAAGGATGTGGGATTGTGCATCTCGGAGGGACTCCCGTGCTCTGGCAGTGGTCCCACATCACTGCCTGCCAGCCACAGCTCCATGCTCTCAAGGGGAAACCATCCCACTTCAGTCTCCTGGGACAGTCACTAACCAAGTGTGATAGTAAACCAAATGTGACAAAACGTCTCTAAATGAAATGTGACAGTACTGCTGCTTTGGTAAATGTCACCCATCACTCATCTGAGGCTGAAGGACATTTGTATTCTCCATCCCTCCCTTTTTCTCTTCTCCCCTACCTCTGCCAAAAGGAACTTTAAATGTGTATTGTTTTTGCTGCAGCAGCATTAGGCCCTAATCTGATATAGCAGACTTCACTGAATATTGCTTTATAAGCCTTAGGCTGAGTCTGGAGAAAGTCTGACACTGCCACACAAGCTTTCCTTGTGCTTGAGAAATGCCCAGCAAATGTGATACTATCATAGAAAAAAATAACATTTCACAGCACAGCACGTATTTATAATTAAATTGCGTGTTCCTGCCATCCGTCCCACTTTAATGCTAAATTTGAGTTTCCAGACACATTCCCTCAGCAATAATATGGGGAAGAAGTAATTGAGCCTGATTACTGGAAAACGCAGACAAGTCAGTAATTATTTCTGCACAGCACCAGAAAATTTAAATGCAAAAGGTTAAAGATATTAGTTTTAATCTAATTGACAACACTCCCTTTTAAACAATGTATCTTATAACCGAAACTCAGTATCTTTTAATATCTGTGTGGGCATAATAAAAAGATTGTCCAGACGTTTTAAAATGTGAAGAGAAATATAGAACCATTGCCTTCTGGCAGACTCATAAATCAAAATTGTTGCTTTTCAACACAGCGTTCTTTGGTTTTGCTTAATAGCTCATATTCTTGCTTCTAAGCACGGCAGCAATTCTCAGAACACAAAAGAAACCTTAAATGCTGCTTCATTTACAATGCGCTTCTGGGGATGAACCAAACAAACCAACATCCAAGCTCTAACTTACTGTTTACTAACAAGTTTTCAAAATAGTCCCAAGCTCAATGTCAGGAATTGACCTGTTTTTCAAAATGCACCTTAATCTTCCAAAGCCTCCACCGAACAAGACAAACTCCTGCTCGGTCTTAGCAGCAGCATCTCTCACCAGTCCTGCACGGTAATACCATACCTAGAGGTCACAGCACCCGGTGACAGCCAGGACAGCGCTGTGGCAGCCCCTCGCTCCTGCCGGCACGTACAGGCGGCCACTCGACTGTCCCCGGTGCCAGGCTCTCCCGGAGGACCGTGACTCACAGCTCCCCACGGCCCTTACGTTCGGTCTCTTGCAATCTTAAGCACCACATTACACATCCCTCACGCTTCATCTCAGGAATCCGAAGGGGATTTTTAATTTCAGAGTCTCAGAGGACCACTGCTTTTTGTGTATCTTCTGCAGATTATCTCCCTCCCTCGTGAGTGTTTCCCTGACGAACTCAGATACCAGCTGTATCCTTTCTCAGACTGCAATTTGCGCCATGCTCCGCTGGTATCCTCCTGCAGGATGAGCTCCACTTGCCCCTGCTCACCCTTGCAGCATCTCTCAATGCTCAACCCCTTCTTGTCCAGCAGCTCGGCCCCAGGGGACAGAGGCAGGACCACAGGGATGCTCTCAGTCTCTGCTGGGAGTAGTCTGACTGACAGGACAGCATTTGCTCTTTGCAGAGCACATTTTTTCTTCACCTGTTTTCACTTTCTCATGTTGGAAACGGTCTTTTGCAATGCAGGCTGCAAAGTACTTAGGGGAAGGTAGGACGGCTCTTCTCCAGATACACCTCGAAAGCTGACGCATTGTAGCCCTTGCAGCGCTCCTCAAAGCAAAGGGTTTCCCTGGTTATTGAAACCCCTGACCGATGTATACACACAAACCTGCCGCCTTCTCAGAAGTCTGTATTTCAGTGGCAGAGTAACTCAGCTAGCCGGCAGGGCGAGCAAACCCCCAGCCCGCTGCACCACCAGCAGAGGGGGACAACGACGCATCCTTCTCGCCATGGTTACAGCCGCGACATTAGTGATGTTGGGTGCACACACAGGCACAATAACAAAAATGCACCCAAGACTGCCAAAACTCACATCTAATTTCTTTGGACTAGGTCAAAAAACAGATCTGGGCCCCCAGACCATTTTTTTTTTCCCATGCTCAGATGATGCCCTCACACAAATTTGGTATCAGAAAGATGAAAAGTTAAAAATAGGGAGAGGGAGTTCTAGAAGGCAGGTTGGTCAAAATCAGTTTGCTTCTGGTGTGGCTATTGAACTATTAAGACTTAATGAAATATTTGGAAGAGAATAGTATTTGGTAAAAACTCTAGTTCCTGTCTCTGACTTGCCACGTGCAAAGTCTCCTTAATAAAAGCAGAGTGGTTCAAGCTCAATATTGCCAGCATTTCTAAGGAAAAAAACCCCACAAATGTATAACACTATTTGTTAAATAACCCCTTTAAACCTTCTTATGCCTCAAAAATCAAGGAAAGAATAGGCAGGGCACGAATTAAATGCTTTAGAAACTATTTCCAAATTTTCCTTGAATCAAAAGGAAGGAGTTAATCTGCTGTCGTGGAGGGAGGAGCCGGAAAGCCTGCCAGGCTCCGAAGCCTCCTATGAACCTAGGACACCTGTATCTGGCCCTGCCGAGAGCCTTCCTCAAGAAAAATACCCTGAAGCACAAAAAGAGCTTCCTTGAACAAGGAAACAGGATAAAACTGAGAGCTGGGAGATACTTTGAGATGTCAGACACCAAGAGAAAATGGCTCCAAGCTCCACCAGGCATTTTTGAGAAAACTCTTCTCACTTGAGCTCAAACAAGACTAGAGATGCCACGTAGCTTAGGCTCCCCACCCCAGCAGACCAAAGCATTTGTTGGGTTTTCACCCCAAATCAGTTTTCTCACTCTCAGTGGGACACACTTACATTTCTACCAGAAGAACCGCCGCAATTCCCAAAAGAGAGGCACTGCGACACAGAGGAGAAGCAGGCAGAGCCTCCATGCCTGCCAGGAGAAACGCCCTCAGCTGCCGGAAAGCTGCTGCCCGTCCTCGCTGGACTCCACGGACCTAGAATCCTTTGTTTTCCAGTCATAAACCTTTTTAATGGGCAAATGGAAAACATGAAACCCACACAGATTTTGAGAAGAAACCCACTTGTGCACATCCACACTTAACCTGGGGCAAACCTGCGCACTTGAGACCCACTCGGATTTAAAATGCAATTTTTGCTTCCTGCTCGTTTTGGGGAGTTCTGACAGGAAAACGAGACTCCGGTTGGCATCGCGGACCCCCCGCACCGGCCCTGTTACACCACCGCCCCTGCGCTGTCCACGTTCCCACCATAAACAAAGATCATGGAAGCCAAATGCAAAGATGGAAGGTCTGTTTCGGGGGCAAAAGTCCCTAAAATGTGAGGAAAATCCCAGATAAAGTCTGACCAAACCAGAACTCGGTTTGAAGTTTGCAAGCTCTTCCTCTTTTTTCCCCTCTCAGATGATTTAAGTTTCTGGTTTCATGACGGGATGTTTACGATTGCTTATGCTAAGAAAGGAAGAGACAGGCTTTCCTTAAGTGTGCAGGACATGCCATTTTTGTAGCATTCACAGTTTATGTCAGCCCGAAAGTTCTCAATTATTATTATTTTTTCAACAGACGAGTACAGAAACACGTCACAGCCCGTACTGCGTGGGACATGCACCTAATCTAGCGCAAGCTATTAGAGACTCCTTTAAAATAAAACCAGGCGTTCCACTTAGCTTTTTAAATTTTAACACGAGAGAATGCCAGTAGTGACACAACAGCAAACAGCGATGAAGCAGCACGTTAAAATCCCAAATGACTGAAGGGGCTGTCACATCGCTGACTGAGCAGCCCTGGGAATGAACAACCACCACTGGAGCAGCCAATGGTCAGACCAGCATCGATCAACTAAAGCTCAGTGGAAAGTGGTAAAAACCTTTCACTGAAGCAGAACATCACCCCACACAGAGCTCCTTCAGGGCTACAACTCTTGTCCAACTAAGACTGAGGAGAGCAAAAGGCTCAGCAACTCCCTCCCATGTCTTCTTCTGACCTGTGCGTGTGGCTCACGACACCAACTAAGCTCTCAACGCTCCTGTTCATTAATAGTTATGATTAACTATACTAACTAACATCTGTCCTCTTCTCTGGTGACGTTTCTTTCCAGTCACAGTAAAAAAAAAAAAAAGGCTTTTAAAATGTTATTTTTGGAAATTCAAGATCCAAATTGCTACAGGGCAGCATAAGGTTGCCTTTTTAACTGTATTTGGGTCCTCTTTGTGCATATGCAATGTTTGATCATCTTTACATATGTGATCAGACGTTATTTTCTTCCCCACAGGACACTCTCACTCAATGCGCAAACCAGTATTTATTCTATTTTATTCTATTATTCAGAGTGATGTCACCCCACGCTGTTCACCTCTGCCCCAAAACCAGAATTACTAATTCCCCTAGGGTTTTTCTACAGTATTCATTCTGCGACATGACTGATCTGTGTTGTAAACCTTAGTTTTAAAAATCAGGCTGAGAGCACAAATGGAAATTTTCAACAAAAATAGTTAACGTGCGGCAAAGTTCTTAAGAACTGAAAACCGGTGCATTATGATCGGGTGTGTCAGCCAGCCTTCGTTACTCGCACGCTTATATTAACAGGTGTTATATATTTCCATTTTTAATAGTCTAACTCGGAAAAGCAGAGGAGGCAGACTCCTTACTGACTGCTTCGGACCAGACACGATGCTTCACAAACCCACTCAATTCACTGTCGCGCTATGAGAACCAACCCTGCTCGTTTCCTGTGCTTTTCCAAGGCAATTTCAGCTACTTCTCTGAATTTCGTGACGTGTCACCTATGTAGGAAGAAGGTTTTCAGCTCACTCAGAAAGCTGCGTGTTGATTTACCGCCTTTATTGTCCCATCGGTAACGGCTGTTGCAGATGCGTGAGCACACACACGAACACAAAGTCACATTTTCCTCTGTATTATCTGATCTTTCCAGCCTGATGTTCCTTTGGATACAGACTGGGCTTCTATGAAATCAATAGAGACCAACAATTTTTATAACTTGCTTTTAAACTACAGATGTGTACTTAATTCTTTCTCATCCACCATTTCTGATCTAACAATAACTTTAAATGACACTATTCTTGAGAAGCTTACAATCTGTTACCCTATCCTTGCATAGCCCATACGAACCCATTTTCACTTAAAGCCGTTATGAGTTTCCTTGGAGGAAAATACATTCATGTATCAAGCTTCAAGCCATCATGGAAACCTACCAAACAATTACATGATTTTTATTTAATTACCATGTAGCCAGTACTCCAAAACCTATCACACACAAACTAGACAAAGGGTCTTTTTTTTTTTCCCCTACAAGCCATCTAAAAAAGAGCTTTATTACTAAGACTGATGCTAATGAGACTGGAGGGGGATTCCAGCCTTAAAGAGATTTACACTGACAATCTGTTGTTATTCCTGCCTGGGACACACCATTAATGATCCTTTTCCTTCCTTTATGTTCTCCTCCATGCCTCTCAGCTCCGTCCCCTCTCTGTGCATGCCGCTAGCACGCAGCTAGAGGTTTGCACCTTTCAGATGTGATGGAAGTCCTCTGGCAAAGAGCCACGTCATCTTCCCAGCAATGAAGCAAATCTTCAGGAAACGTGGCCTCTTCCTGGTGGCACTGCACTGATTTAAGGGGTTTCCTGAAGTTCAGATGTGTGGAAAAACTTTCAGGAAAATCAGTCTATGTGGCAAAGACCTCCAAATCCACGATTTTTTGGAAGAGAAAGTGTTAAGAGTGTGCGAAGCTTGTTCCTTCTGGCCTTACCTGACAAGCGACCCTCATCTGGTCACTAGAACTGGATGTGGCAAGACTACACGTGTGCTCTTCATGCCCCAGTTAAAAGCTGAAGCTTCAGTGCAAGTTAAAATAGTGTGCCTCGCAACTGGGGCAGACAGAGAGCGAACCCGGGGTCACGCACATCAGCTCCACTGAAGCACGGTAGCTCTTTCAACTCAGGAGTCTTTGGTTGTACACCCAAGTACAAAGGGTCTCAGCACTTAGGTCTGTGAGGAGGTGCTCAAGCCCAGGGAACGGCTGTACCTCTTCCAAGAAAGGAAAACACACTGTAGTCATTGCACAGAACCATCAGAAAGGCAGGGGTGAAAACGAACATAGAAAGAATGGAAGAAAAACCAGTACAACATGTGTGACGTTCTCTCTCTGCTGACTGGAAGACTACAGAGGGTCAGTATCATCACACAGCTCACTGTGCCATGGATGTACACAGCAAGAGCAGCATCTGGCCAGGATGGTGCTGTGATTTAGGAGCACAAGGGGGACTCAGTCTCCGACAACATGCCAGGACTTCTACAAAGCTTCAACACCTACCTTCCTCCTCCGCAAAAAACCTAATAATTCAAGCCCCCTTTGCTCCCTGCATATTTGGGAGCTACCAGCAGTTTTCCTAAGCAGGAAAAGCCACCAGAAAGGAGATGAAGCACTTTCATCATCCACACCTTCCCGATGAAAGCTCGTCTCTTTAATCGGACTGGAGCAAGAGAACTCGCTTCATCCTGCTCTCCTGAGCCTTAACATCTCACAGAAGCCACCATGCTGAAACGTTTGACAAAGAAACTTCGTGTCTGGGGACTTGCTACGCATTTACAGGTTCTCCTCCAAGTTCTCCTCACAAGCCATGAGTTTTAAGCCACAATCCACCGACCTTCACCTTATTCACTTATCTAATTTCATCTGCTCAGCAGTCTGCGTGTGGAAAAGAGATGAACCCCAGGTCCTAGACGTGACACCCTGGCACAGCACTGTTCCAAACCCAACGCTCTTCTGCTGGGTAACTATTTAGACTGAGAGCGTACCTGGGAGGGGGCTGTTTGTACTCCCCGGTTGCAAAACCACGACATCAGCTTTGGCATAATACCAAGATGACACATCCCTTCAGGTACAATGACCACCTCCATGATCCATCGGTGCTCCCCAACAAGGGAAACCTACATTTTACTTGCTTTTAGGGAAAAAGGAAGCTTAGATTTATTATCACAGCACCCGGATTTCCGATCATGTCTTAGAACTTTAGTAAGAAACAAACCAAAACAAGCAAAACAGCTGATGTCTAGCAAAGTCAAGACTGGGGAGACGGCACAAGAAACACTATCGGCATGTCTTTTCTGCAAATGAGGAGAGAAGAAGAAATTAAATGACTTGCCAACTTACCCAGGAAATCAGTGCCAGCATTGGTAACCAGCCTGGGTCTCCCACAACCCACTCTGCAGCCTCTAACATGAAAGGCAGAATTAGAAGCAATAGCTCCTCCGAATACCAACAGCCTGAGTAGGCGGACTTCACACACGCTACAGCTTTCTAGTTCAGAGTATGTAAAACCTGCAAAGGGGCTGGGACTTCTTGGTGGCCACAGAGCTACTGCAAAGCTCCCCTCCTCTGAGACTCACCGGCTGTTCACAGACCACTCTAGCAAAGCTCCCGGCGCAGTAACCACACACGGTCACTTCCCGCGTGTTCAGCCTTGTAGCCACTTCCTTGAGAGCAGCTACAGATATTCTTAACCCTTTTCGTTTTCAAATCGTCTCACAAAATGGAGACTCTCATCCCAGTTCTCTCCACCCCGTTTCCTCCTCCCCAGAGCTGGGCAGCGGTAACTGCACAGACTGCACGTTACAATGGTGGCAGCAAAGAGGGACTGCAAGCAAGCCCCTGGCTCCCTCCTCACCCCCACCATCAGTCACTCTATGCATGGAGGTCACCGGCCTCAGAGAAGGAACGAATGAGATAGGAGGTTTTGCTGCAGCAAATATTCTTTACTCCAGAGGAGGAACTTGCCCAGAGCCATTCTGCAATGGGGCTGAGCTGCCCAGAAGCAGTTCTGGCACCTCGGCACCTCCCAAGAAGCAGGAATTACTTACGGCAAAGAGCAACCTCAAGTTGACCACAGCAGCCCTCAAAAGAACAAACAGATACTAGCACCTCTTTGCATTCTACCTGGTTTAAAAGTGAATGTCACTAACTTGTTGCCATAAGCACTTAAATCCCTTATAAAGACCTTCAAGAGTTTTATCAATGTGGTCAACATCTATTCTGCATATGGCAAGACATTTGAAACCCCTAGACAGCTTTATTCACGAAGATTTCGGGTAGTCGCGTGCTTCCTGTGGTGGCTTTGCACTTTGGTAAGTGTTTTTTGATGGTTTGCCTTTTTCTTTTTTTATTTTTTTTTAATGTGGTGAGAAGATATTGTTAAAGTTCACTCTTAAGGGCTCGCCATTTAAAACAAGTCATAAACAAAAGCAAACAAAACTTTGGCTTTCTGTTCAGAGCAAACCACCAACAAAGACATGCCCTAACCAACAAACATTCTTTCTATAATATAGTTGCAAAACCATACGATTTCATAGCAAACTTTGGATTTGCTATTGGCAGCAAGAGCAATTTGATCTTCAAAGTCTCTGACCCTGCTCTGTGTTCTCTGCTCATCTTTTACGAAGTTAAAATCACCCTGCTGTAATGCTGGTAGCCCCAGTATTGGAAAAATGCATGCAATTCTGGTTGGAGAAGGTATGGCCAGATGGTACGACAGTCTTAGGGTTAAAGGCAGTGTTTCAACTCAAGTCCTTTCTGTTAGGCACTATATTTCCAGTGCAATGAAATAAACAGCTGAGATTTGAAGTGCAGAAATCTCTGTAAAGCAGCAGGTGCTCTGGTAGTGGAGGAGGTGCTAACTGTAGCTCTGTGCTCCCGTAAGTCACGGTGCAAAAACATCTGTAAAGGCCATCACACACGGTAAACCAGAATAGGAATAGAGCAGCAAGAGAAATTTCAATGGGATTTCAGATCTGAGCACTGATCAGCTCTGGTCTTACTGACGGGGCTCCAGGTTAATCCGATTTGGCAAAAAATTTTTGAGGCACAGCCTTACATACAGCTACCAAACAAAAGTCACCAGCCTCTTCCTCCTCCCATCCTCACCAAGCACCTTTCTTTCAGTTAGCTCAGCCTGACTGCTCGGATCAGCATGTGGCTGTGCTCCAACCAACACAACTACTGAAACCAAGAAAGAAAAACATGCATCATCAACACCAAGGAACTTTCAGGTGGCACCTCTGTCCTTCAGGCAAGAACGTAAGTCCTGGAAAACCTGGCAGAGCGGAACTCAGCAAGAAGAAATGGAGTTTAGCTTCAGTTTTTCTCTCCCCCTCCTTTCTCGCAGCATCTGCATTAAGAATACGGCAATACCACCCAACAGCTGGCACTCACACGGCATTCCTTCACTGAGGAGGACTCCAGGGGACTCCAGCTGGTCTTCCTCTACCGTGTGAAGTCCTACTAACCTCAGGAAAAAAGCTCAACTCCTGACTGTGCTTCCAGGTCTATAAAGTTAGAGTCCAAAAAGCAGTGTTACCTCTTCCTCTGCCAGAAGAAGCTGCATTATGGTTTCTGATACATCATGCAAACCACCACCTACATTTGAAAACAGATGGGAGCTCTCCTCTCCATGACTGCAAGCAGAATGACTCCAGCTTTCCCTGCCCATCCCACCATCCCACACCGTGCAGGCCACCAAAGCATCCTGGACAGCGAGCTACCAATACCTCAGTCTATGGGGAAATTGCTCCTTCGTATCAACGCATCATTTTTGTTGCTTGTGAGGTAATTCATATGCAGATGTTCTCTTGCAAAAGAGTTAGCAAGTGTTGCCATGGAAAGCCACAGCCATCTGAGACCAATTTACAGAAAGAAATGAGCTCCACAGTAGCTATGCCACTGCCACCCACAGCTTTGAAAATCAAATACACTGACCTTCAACTAAAAACTATTTGCTGGAAAACTAATAAAGGAGAGTTAGTCAAAGTAACATTTCAACCTCGTCTTACTATACTGATTAACTACTGTATTTTGAAGAAGCTTTTGCTTTCTCAGCCACTGGGCTTCACTCTTCCAATAAAAAGCATGAAAAAAAATTAAAAAAAAAAATCTCGATTTAGACACATAGGTGCACAAAAGACACGTTCAATGGGAAGTGAATAATATGGAGTTTTCCAACCCAAAAAGTTCCCATGATAAGTTATTGGACTACACTGGTTCACTGTGTATTGAAAAAATGTTCTAAGTTTAGAAAAGCTGGGGGAGAGTGACTACCTTAGCACTTCCCGCTAAAAACCAGCTAACCCAAAGGAGAGGCCACCGACAGTCCAGTGTCGGCCTCCACCAGCGATGCCGGGGGATGGACCTGTACACAGGGACAACAGAGGTGCACTCTCACCGAGGATCCGCTCACCAAACTGCGAGGACCAAAGTGGCTCAAACATGGCATTTGCTTTTAGACTCTTCTGAAAAGCAAAGGCTGGTTGTAGAGGGCAGCGTACATGTGAGTGGGTGGACTCCAGGATAGGAACGGGCTCTGCAGAGAGTTCACTGTCACTTCAGCTGATGTGTCCTAGTGTCATTTTCCAGACACTGTATTTTGTTATCCGTGCGTGTGGAGACAACCTAATGAGGCGTACTTGGCTCAGTTACCCACCCTTTGGTGGGTTTTTCTTTGGCTCAAGTGAAATCTCACTGAACTGCATTCGAGGGGTTGCACCAGGGAGGGGAGTTCAGGAAGTGGCAGCGGGGACCAAGGCAGCCTCGTGCCAACATCCTGACGATTGCTCTCTCCCTGCACGGATCCATTAAAGAATCTATTTAAATGGTATTTCATACTGGCTCCCACCAGCACGAGAGAGACCAGAAGGAAGATCAGGCCCCAAAAAGGAAAACCACAGCCAAGTTCTGACACTGCTGCTTGAAGCTAATTGTATTTTATAACTTTTAATTTAAGCAGCTACTCCTCAACAGTGCAGTATGTACCCACTGGCATGCTCAAACCTGTGCGCATTTTCCAGAGTATGTGTATGACTGGGGGTGAGAAAGATTTACTGCCTTTGAGACATAATTTTTAATAAGAGTGGGAAATACAGTTTTCTGTTGGGATACAGTCCATCTGCGGGGATAAACACACGTAGCAATTACTTATTATTATTGACTAATCACCAGAGTACACCTGTAGTAATGGTTAGCTGTAAACACATTTACCCCTATTAGTCAGAGCAAGGAACTGTGACTAGTCAATTGGCTTGTCTGAAGCAAAATGAGACACAGCACTGAAGTCCCTCTTCCAAGTCCATTTTATGGATTTATTTTTGGCTTATTTTCTGCTCTCCTCACCATTTCACCAAGGCCAGAGCTTCTCAGGGCAGGCAGAGGGTCAGCTCATCTGCAGGGACTGCTGTGCTACGCGCCGCAGCCCCACCACCAAGGACTTCTCGTGCTTCGTTTCACCCATCCCAAAAGCCAGCCAGGGGTGGGCACAAGTGTGTGGAAAAGAGTACAAAGCATGGTGTATAAAACAACCCTTCGAGAAAAAGGACCACAGTGATAAAACTTGAAACTAGTTTATTTTTGGTCTCTGCCTGAAAAGCAATGGGGTAGACACTCCTCTTTTCCCTTCAAAAAGCTGGGGACAGTTACACCTCTTCCCCCAGAAAGGAGCAGTATGGCTAACAGCTGAAAAATGAGTTTGCACTGACCTTTTCTCACCTCGGCCTCAGGTAAATGGTTTGTTAAGAAAGCAGCTCTGTTCAAAACAGGTTTCCTAGGCGGAGATGAGAGGGGACCCCAGCAATACTTGCACGTTGCCCTGCTTTCCGTAGACCGTGCTAAGTGAAGACATCTATCTGGCTTTCAGCTAGACACAGTATGCTCCTCTCGTAGACAATCAAGTCCAAGATGGATTGTCTCTTACCCTGTATCTTTCTCTTACAGAAACCTGAAGTAGGTCGGACGAGGTTTCCAAGTCTTCCCTCAGACTGAGAAGGGATCTCAGACATCTGCGTCTAAGCTTGTCTCTTCACACCGGAGATTCAAACGCTGGATGAGCAGACTCTCTCCCAGAACACCCTTCAGTTTGCTTGCAATTACTTTTATATTCTGAGGCTTTAAGGAATCCTTATATTGCCTATCTTAACTAAAAAGAGGATGTAAGTCCTAAATATCATCCGTAAAGGTGATAAAGAACTGACACGGTACAGGTCTCACCCTAAATCATCCCTAAATCCCAATTGCAACAGACTGGAAAAAACATCATCATTTTTCACAGCTGCAGGCTCTTTTCTTCCTAAAAATCATCAAATACTAGTAAATTGGCAGAAACAAAGGAATTCAATCGGTGAAAGCCAAATGAAGCTATTTAGAAAGTGGCCTGAATAGACAACTAGAGCTCTGCCAAATAACAAGGGTCCTTGTGCCTCCCTTTGGTGACTGAAAAGCAGAGCCTGAACCACGGTGACTGCCCAATTACAGGGTCAGATGCTCCCCCTCAGATAACTTTTGGCCTCCTGTGTCCAACCCAAGAGATGGTGCTTCCTGCTTTTTCACTTCCGTGCACACACCTAGAGTCATCAGCTGCTCCTTTCAGTGCAGACATGGTGTCAGTCACACCTCAGATGCCCTCTGGACACCAAGACAGCACACATCCTCCATGGTTTCATCCCGATTCTCCTACAGCATTTCAGAATATGGGATAGCTGTGATGTTATAAAGGCCAGGCTGCCATCTCTAACAGCTCTCTTCTGCTTGAAGTAGAAGATCAGCCTGATATTCTTCTAGTATCAGCTTTACCTCTCAAGACAACTAAAGTAACTGACAATATCGTGTTTATGCACAGGCAGACTTTGCCAGACAGAAGCAGCTTGTTCTGCAGGAACACGGGGCTGAGAAGGAACCCGTAAATCCAGTCCACTCCTCCACCATCCCCTATTAATGCAGACGCGTTTCCCCAGCTTGCACATACCTGAACTGATAATCTGAGCAAAGCAGTACAGTGTTTCAAGACACCGTATCAGTAATTACGGATTTTTTCAACCAACCGAAGTTCTAACAATGATTTTCAGCAGGTTCTTTACTGAATTTTGAGATATGGCTCGACCTGGTGCACTTGTTACAATTGAGAAAAATCCTGGTGTGTGTCTCATGTCAACTATGAGCTATATCCCAGTATCGCCCTGTCAAGCAAACTAAATATTTACACTCAATTCATTCAATCTCTTGGACAAATACACATGCTATTTTTAACTCACCAGCTAAACAGGAGTAAATTTTACACGTTTGTCTCTCACAGTTGTGCCAGCTGTAGGTCAAAGGTGGAAAGACATGTCAGTAGCTTTCGTGTACAACCGTGAGCAGTGGGACTTTCTTTTTCTTTTCCTAGGGAGTCCTGTTTGGGTTACGGACTTGAGTTCGTTCTGCAAACTGCACAATTATCCTGTCGCTGATGGTTTGGTGCCAGAATGACTAAAGCTGGTCTTGACACTCATCCATACCCAGACTCTTCTACACTTAGGCATCCGACACAGAGGTGTGGCAAAGCACAGGATCTCACCCCGTGCACTTTCAGCCTGGCAGTTTAAGTACTCTTCTGCCTAGAAAGTCCTACACCTCTTCCAGTTTACCAATCCAGTTTAACTCTCCTACAAAATTCTGGTAGGGCTGAATCATCTCGTGTTTCTCTTTAGAAAACATTTGCTTGTCCTATTTCTACAGCTGCTGCCTGGTAACTCGGTGGTCTTCCCTTTAACAACAAAATCATCCTCCTGTGAGTCTTACACAATGTATGAAAGCTGCAAAAGAAAAGTCTGAGTAATACATACTCCATGTTTCAGAATACCCTGACTATACACAGAGTAATATACACTCGGTGTTTCAAGTGGCATTCTTCAAAGTGCAACTATAACGTCTGTCTTAAGTCAAAATTCACGAGAGGAATATAAACTTCTACATTTTCAGGAGTCTATCTGCATTCCCAGCAGTGTCTTTAGATTATGAAAATTTACAGTAGCTCACTGTTTCTCAATTTCCAGTTTTGGACAAGAGCAGTTTCATAAAAGTTTATGGCCAATTCACTTTCCAGTCCAGGTATAATTTTATTTCAGTTCTGTAGAAGCACACGGCAGCAGACATCGTTTAGCTGCAGTTCTCCCTCCCTCTCTTGTGATGCCTCTTGTAACAGCAGCTTTGGATGCAGGACCACCACCCTGCTGATGAGACTCAACACCCTCAAATCCCTGGGTCTTGCTTTGCTCCCCGCCACTGATGAGTCACAAGATATTAGTTGTACATGCCACATGTCAGCCTTTCTTCTCAGGAGGTTGATAACAAGTTATCTTGGCTTCAGCAGCTAGAGCGGGTCCGGTGTATCCACACTCAATCAAAGAGCCTCTGGCCTGAAGAACCGTGACCCCAAAAGCCCTCCCCAGCTCCACTACCAACACAAAGCTCAAGCAACCTGGCTGCGCATTGGGAAATTTTTTCAGCAGCAAGAAAAGGAAGCAATTTCCAGCCAACGTATTGATTCTGCTGCCGCTCCGCAGCAAACGCCCCAACCCATGGCTACAGTCATTTCTGCAACACCTTGCCAAGCGACGGGGAGGGTGGCTGAGAGGCAGGGGCCAACCTATGTCACAGCGAATCCACCAGCCACGCTCTTGCACCTTCTCTGGCCCCAGCCCAAATCCTCACTCAGCGGCAGTAAACAGGAAGCCGCTGCTGAACTCCATGACACATACGCGTACCCCAAGCAACCTCCTAAACTTCTTCCTCCTGCAAATACAGCTGACATCTGTGAAGAGACTATCTACACCTGTAAGGGAGTCAGGGTTGCACCTTACTGGTCATCACAGCTCCGCAACACGCTTCTGCCCTGGCAAGGGCAGCACCCTAAGATGATGTAAACTGCAAGCAGGGTTTTACATGAGAAAAGGTAGAAAAGCACCTCCAGGTACTACCAAGCTACTCATCACCACCCCTCCTCGCCGCTTCAGCTGTGCCACTGCCTAAGGTCCGGCCCCGATGCCAACTCATCTATGCAGGTCTGGATGCAATGCTGTGAATACTGGACTGCGGTACTTCTGGAAGCATCAAGCAGAACAAAATTATGCCAAGACCTAAAAATCTTGGAAAAGGCAGGACTGAAGACATCACTGCAAATCAACTAAATGGGTTGTTCTCATTAAAAGTAGCTTTAAGAATTTACTACAGCTTTTAACTGCCTTTCCTGTAAAGAGCTTAGTACAGTAAATGTGAGTAAGCAAATATTAAAAATAGCTAAGCAAGGACACTCTTGTTCAATCGCTTTTAGCACTGACTCAAACATGCATGACTCACCCCAAGTACCTCCTGCCATATCTGCTTTCCTAGGGCTGGCAGTAACATCTCTGACTTTACACGCTGGACAACACCACGGCCGATCCCGGGACCTCCATGACGGACGGGTCATGTGTGTCAATACTCACCACTAAAGTTTCATAAACATTTTCTACCCGTTCTTGAAACCTTCAATGATCATTTCTAAGTAAATGATTCACAGGATTACACTACAGAGGACTGAATGCCAACACTGAAAAGGACTAGAAATGAAGGAGTTGTCAGGCTTAAATCACTCTCAAGAAGTCTGACAGGCAATTATCAAGCATCTAGCTTCAGAAAATAGTTTCTTACCCTCTCCTCCTCCTAACTGCAGCCACTCTGAGTTACTGGGTCACCCTCCAACAAGATCATCCTCCTAGAAATCCATATGTTGGGTAGAGAGGCTTTCTGAATGCAGTACCTTTGCCATTCTTTGTTCAAACCATCTAAAAATCACAGAAAAACCCTTCTAAAACAATTCGTAGTCTTATTTACTGGAGTTTACAGGAACTAGTCATCTCATATAGGGAATTTCCACGTAGTTAAGTTCGTAACTTTTATACTTCTACTGTACATTTACGATCAAAACATCAGAGGAGAATGGAAAAGCCGTTACAAAACCTTCACAATGCACTACTTAATCAAGCTAATCAGATACCAATTACAATCTGGTTAATACCACATAGACACTATAAGTCACAATATGCGATCCTGGACATTTTATGTATGCAAGTACTCCTCCAGAACTATTTATGTGCTTAAAAATCATGTATACCAAAATCTTTGCCAGATTTGCAATAATATCCCCTGACCCAAATAACTTAATTTTGACACTCATGCCTTAAAAGAAATCATAAAGAAAATGACAAAGGGAAGAAGAGAGGGAGGCTGGTGGTAGCAAAGCAACGTGATATAGTTAATCAGTATATATATCCACCACAGGTTATGTCAAGTCTTTATTATATCTTCATTTTTCACCAGGAAATTAACAACTGTTAAGTTTCTTTTGTGGTTGAGTGGCTTCTTTGGACACCAAGGGAAAAGAAAATGCAGGCGGAGAATCGCTAACCTAAAAGCCTTATGAAAAATACTTGATATTTTAGGGAAGTCCCAAGTGCTACATTTGCTCTACTTTAGTAGGTACCTTATGCATGAATTATTCATGGTAACTTTCTACACATATAATGTTGAGCCAGCCTTAAATATTATCCCTTTCTGCTCTTCTTTGCCAGGAAAAGCATAATGTGAGTAGTTTGGGGGATGTTTTCAGCATAACTCAGAAGAAAGAGAAGACAAACATTATGCCCAGACTGATCCATCTGCTTAATTATCAAACAACATTTGCCGGCTTCTAAAACTAACAGTAATAAAGTACGAGCTCAAACTGTCAAGTCAGAAAAACAGGAACCGCGCTCTAGAGTTGGGGTTTTGTATTTCCCCTTCTGAACCCGATACCAGAACTAACAATGTCTTTTGCGTCTAAGAGACCATGAGACACCAAATCTTCTGAATTTAGGGGAGGGGGGAGGGTAAACTTAAAATCAATTATTCGCCACAAAGACTCGGTTCTAATTTCAACTACATAGAACAGCTTCACACACCACCATATACTCCTTTTCATAATTCCACGAATGAGAAAACCCAGAAGAGTGAATAAAACTGAAAAGGAATGGCTACCAGAGGTGTCCCTCCATGAAATCCCACTGCTGGGAAATTAGGAAAGACAGAGGGGAAAAAAGGAGGAGAGGCGCAAGTCTGAGGAACTTTAAATCACACCTCTCCCCTGTTTTTACACACTGTGATGAAATTGGACGTTTTACAATTACAATTGCAAAGCCTGGATTTCAAAACTAAGAACTACGGAGAAAAGGGACTTTTAAAAAGCAACTGGGCATTCATCCTTAGCTCCAGGTCTGCAGCCAGGCAATTTGCAAATACCACAGTGCAGCTATTCTGGGCAATAAATATTTAACTGTAGCAGGCAATACTTCCTACAAATAATACTAAAGAGGAAAAAAAAAATCTTTGGGGAGCAAAAGTGTCTGTTAAAGCACATGTGCTTCAGTGCATAATAATGAAATATGCAAAATAATGAAATAATGAAAAATAAAACAGAAGGTGCACCGTGCGCACACTAACTGCCGAGGACACAGCCTGTTAGCTCAGCTGTCTAAGATGGCTACTTAAGCCATAGCTCTAAATACTCTCAACCATAAAAGTACTTCCTTTTTTCTGTCCTTAAAAGCAACTCAGAAGTTTCACTGCAAGTTAACAGGCAGGAATCTTAACAACAAAACTTCTTTCAGATGACACTATGCTGTTGGTTTATCCTAGCATACAAATATCTCCAGTCTTAAACTGGTCAGCCCCTTCAAAAATTAGGATTACCACATCAGGCATTCCTCAGCATTTACAGAAGCCCAGTGGATTTTAGGGAGACGAGGAGCTTCACTCCAAGTCACCGCCCTAAATCGCTGTAATTGCCAGAAAGCTGTTATCCCATGAAAAACCTACTCAAACTGAAAATCCACGAACACATTAAAAGAATTACATTGTGTGACTAGTTTCTGAATTTAACCATCAGTTAAAAAACCCTACTGATTTGTAACCTAACACACTAAAAGAGTATTTTAGTAAACATGAAACAAATATTAGTTACATTAAGCAGATCTCTGTATTCAAAGGTTAACCAGATTTCAGTGAAGACTCACAGATATTAGTTACAAGTGACCTCTACAACCTTTTTCTTTTTTAAAGAAAAAATTATCTGTAATTCCTGTAGTAACTTGGATGTATCACCCCTCCAGCAGTTTTCTTAAGCAATTTGAGAATTATCATATGAAATTCACAGAGAGGAAATACCCTGCTTTTCAAAGGACTAATCAAAATCTTTCCCTGTGTCTTACAACCTAGAAAATCTGGCTGTCACCAAGCTGCATTTCTGCCTCGGTGTTTACTTCTGTGTCATGAAGTAAAATCAGTTCATCCTCTCAAATGGCTAAATGCACATAAATTGGACTTAATCAGAAATTGCAAAGCCAACATTTTTTTTCCATGTATGTGACTTCTGTGCATATGCAATGGTTATCTTTTATCTGCAAGGTTATTTTCAGTTAAAAACAGTCTATTGCGCTTCTCTACACCATTCTAGACACGGTCTTTCTACGTAAATAGAAAAAAAAAAAATAATAGTTCCCTTATTCTTAAGGGGAAATAAACTCAAAAAAATCCCCGGTGTGCTGCCAATCTATAGACATTCAACAAGTCAGCAGTGCAAACTTATCACGACGACTAACACCACCACCCCCCCACCCAGTGAACATCACCTCCGTGTCTCCCTGAGCGCAGGGCTGGAGGCTCCTGGCACCAGTTCTGAAGTGTCCCGAGGATTACACAGATCACACGCAAACCCAGCCGATAATCCAATAGTGGCACTCCATCCTCGTATGCTTCTGAAGCATGAAGTGGGAGGGAAGGGGGAGTTTCAGCGCTCCCCACAATTTTTACTTTCCATTCCAAAATGTGTCTTATGCCAGCACTCAGGATGGGAGATCATCTTTGGAGATACTTCAGTTTCTGCTCTGGCAGGATCTTCACCCACATGGAAAGAGGAGGTTCACACCGTGCCCATTCCACCCTGCATCACTACACTCCTCCCAAAACACAGGCTCTTGAGCAGAAAAAGAGGTTCTCAATCATATTTGTCCAAAGTGCTCATGCACAATTTTATTTTTTTAAAAATGCACGACACCTACAGTTATGAGAACCTCAAATTTCTCATTTTCTGTTTTCTTACCAAGCCAACGGAAAGCTGACTCTCAGTATCCACTGGTTTCCAACAGGAACCCATAGCCTTTTTTCCCCCTCTTCAGTGTTCAGTGTAATATTAATCTCTTAATCTCTTTTGAAAATCTGAAAGTCTAGTGGAACGAGACATGCAGAAAACACTCTGAGGAGCAAATTCACCTAAATTGAAGCAAAAAAGGCCACAAGCCTTTTCCACAAAATCTCCGCGAGTTGAATTTGATTTGTAACATCTGCAAAGAGAGAAATCTGTGTGCCACTATCTCCCTATCAATCACAGTGAGAAAGCAAAAGTACACTTAGAGATACAGAAAAACTGCTCTGTATTCTTTTTTCTTTGATGACAATATAAGATCTGATTTGTTAAGTGTTAAACACACCAGAAATACCATACCTTATTTTTTTTGTCTCAAGAAATTCTGAGCACTAATGGACTGTGACCAGCAGTCACTGAAATGAGGGCAAAGGACTTAATTTAGGAGGCTCTAAGCTTTTGTTTTCTGCTCGTTATCATCACACACTTAAAGATTCTTGAAAAATGCTTTTGACAAAAACTCTGAAAGAGCCACCCTGCCATGTTAGCTAGGAATGATGAAAGCTTAATTGAGAATTACAGAAGCCAAATCCACCATTTTTAAATCTTGTGGATTCTTTTCTATTTACTGTAACAAGAGAGCAAACAGATGTGGCAATGGAAACGAATAAGCATACCAGATATTCCAACAACAAGCCATTCCTTACTAGTCAGTATCTTTTTTCCTTTTTTTT
>VXBO01008818.1:14468-24821 GCA_013400135.1 Rhinoptilus africanus | reverse complement strand
TTTTTTTTTTTTTTTTTTTTTTTTTTTTTTTTTTTGTAAGAGGACTGAAACACACACATTTAAGCTGGCAATAAATACAACTACAGAATTAAGTTACAAACGGACATATTGAGATGTTAATTTTATTAAGCCACAACTTCCAAGTCACAGGATGGCTGAGATGGGAAAGGACCTCTTGAGATCGCCTGTTCCAAGCCCTGCTCAGGCAGGGACAGCTGGGGCTGCCCAGCGTGTCCCCAGATGGGCCATTTGTCTCTCTGCAGACAGGCTCCGCAACACCTCTGGGCAGCCTCATCCAGTGTTTGACCACTCTCACAGCACAAAAGTGTTACGGGAAAGATGCTCCAGCCTCTTAATCAGGAAAGAACTGTTTGGTGTACAAATTAAAAGTGTAGCTTGTTTTCTTAAGCATGAGATGGCATTTTGCCTTAAAGAAAACAGATCAGGATCAAATTACAGTTTTTCTTTTCCTAAATCCTGTGCCTTTGACTTAGAATGAGGCCACAGCTGTAAAATTATAATATGAAAGAGAAAAGAATACTGAATTATTGCAAAATTAATTGGACTGGGCTCCTCCTTCCCATCCTCCCCTTTATATTACTCATGCTCACACACGAAAAAAAACACCAGTTAACTTTTTACGAATAGCATCAACTGCAAAATAAACCAGGAAGATGTGCCTCAGCTGTAAACTAAGAAAACTTGATGTGGGGTGCAAAACCAAGACAGAACTCTACAAGAGTATTCCTAAACCATCAATTTATTGCAGAATGCTTCCCACTGAAGAACATCCATTGCACCAGGCTTCTCCACTTTACATGACTTCGCAGGTCAAATTCCCAATCAGGTACCTTCTCCTCCTACCCGTTTAAAAGACATTTTATAGCTTATCCATAATCATGAATGAGACTGTGACAGATGGGGGAATTACCTCATTTGAGAACATTTTATAATTGGAAGTTCATGGAGTAGACTGCTTGCTGCCATATTACCTACCCTCCAGAAGAGTTTGATTCTAAAGTAAGTCCTGAAAAACTAATATCTATTAACATAGAGATGAGCTATTAAGCTGCTTCTTACGCCTTTGATTGATGCTCAGCAAATTATCTGTTAGCTTTTGTAGGCTGTTGCCCCCTTTATGAGTACACACCACGAAACGCCCCACTAAAACACAAATAGCTGTGGCTGCCCCATCCCTGGAGGGGTTCAAGGCCAGGTTGGACGGGGCTTGGAGCACCCTGGGCTGGTGGGAGGTGTCCCTGCCAAGGGAAGGGGGCTGGAAAGGGATGGTCTTCAAGGTCCCTTCCAGCTCTAACCGTTCTACAATTTCTTTACAAGACTAGGATCATTATGTCAGCCTTGCCAGCTAATTAAACTACTCTTAACTTTCCCTGTCTCTGAAACTCAGTCGTAATAGGTTTTGAAAATCAAACACCTTGGAATGGTCTGTGAGGGATGCTGATGTCCACTGCTTTTAAAAAACTCCTAAACTGTATCCGAGAGAGGATTTTCCTAATTCAGACACCAGGACATACCCCAAAACATTTTTCAAATTATTTCAGCAGTGAGCAGATGTACATGCTTTGTACAAGCAGCAGAGCCTGGTGAAGATGTGACTATTTTACTAACGGTTACCAGTCTTTGCTGGCAAAAAAAGGAAGCGTCCGTGGTTCAGCTGCAGGGAGGGTGGCAGTAGCTTCCACCAGAAAGGGAGCAGTGAACATCTCAGGGGTGGTACATCTCAAGTGGTCGCATGCACACGTGCAAGCTGTCTTGGCTTTGAATGCAGAACTTGTGCTGATTAAATTGCTTCAAAAACGCGAGACGAAGAGTTGGTAAATATTATTTCCAGCCGGAGCCATGCAAAAAAGTTGCAGCTCTAACAAAAGCCTTTGCCAGCTTCAGCAAAATTATCAGGAAGAGACAGCGGTTTGCATCTCAGCTGTGTTTTAAAGGCTGAACTCACCACAAAGCTTGGGACAAATCAAGTTCTTCATGTAATTACTCAACTTCACTGATATGCACTGATTTGTCTGTGCAAAATTGAACTTGCATGGAACTCTAAACACTAATGGGAGTTAGCAGCATATATGTACACAAAAAGGACAGCAGTTTACATTAACTGCTAATTAAACTTTATCAAGCAGTTAAGTAACAAAGATATAATGTATTGAAAAAGTCCTGAGGAATTTGCTCATCAGAGAAAGCATTAAACAATCTGAAGGCACGCAAGGAGGCTGTGCCAGCACAGCAGAGGTGAAGGTAACACATGATGCAGATTTCTCTCCCTAAAGAGGCAGAGTCCTATAAATTCATATTTATAGGTCGGCAGGTCCTGCCCTTGTCACGCAAAATTAATTCTCCAAGCATACGGAGCAAGAGGGTGGTTCTATATAAGT
Organism: Rhinoptilus africanus; assembly: GCA_013400135.1. Taxonomy (NCBI): domain Eukaryota; kingdom Metazoa; phylum Chordata; class Aves; order Charadriiformes; family Glareolidae; genus Rhinoptilus; species Rhinoptilus africanus. The sequence continues at coordinate 22,422 of VXBO01008818.1, read as the reverse complement.
GTTTCTCTGCATGCTAAATGACACACAAAGCACGTCAGTAGGTATATGCTGTGATGAAAGTCAGGTCTAGAGAAAACTATTTTGTGTACGCTGGGCCATATGAAGCATTTAAACTCCTTCCACTTAAAAGCATATTGGTGTTTCTTTGGCAGGATTTTCACAACAGTGTCATCCCTGGGGAGAGCAGGGGAGGGAGCTGACGAGAAGTCTTGTGAGCTGGAGCAGGTATCCATAAGAGCACACGAGTTGCCCAACCAAAGGGGTGACATGCCACAACAGAAATGGCTTAAGATAGTGCTGCTGTGATCTGCCACGTGAAACCGTGGCCTTGCAGCACTGCTTACCTCCTCCCTCCACACACACACCGTAAGCAAAGAAAAACGCAGGCTCATTTTTCACTCAATTCGACAGCTAACTTGTAAGAACAGAGAGTAATTAAACCTGGAGATATCACATACTCTTATTGCAAGGTAAACGTTCAGTCAACACCAATAAAGGGCAAACAGTTAATCTGTACACAGCCAAGCAAACACGACCAGCACCTTAGGTTTTAGATGTTTACGGCTGTGCTGGCATACACTGAGTATTCAGGATTTAAAAGGTGCCTTTTTTTTTAAGCAAAGTGAGCCCTCTCTTTGCTGATGTATCTTGCTTATATAGATGTAACTTGGCTGTGTCGCAAGTCACGTGTACAGGAAGCTGAAAGGGCTGCAAAACCCGCAGGACACTCTTTCTCTCTCCCTCCCCTTCTTTTTTAACTTGGCAGAAGATAACTGTTCTTCTTTTGTAAAAATGCAGCTCTAAGTCAGCTATCCCTATATGCCCTTTCACTTACCACTTGTGGCTTTGACAGTGAAATCAAACCCATGCTCTCATGTATAATTGATTCCACACTTATCAGAAAGGTGTTCACAGCTATGAATTACTACTAAAATAAGAGCTGGTATAAAACACAAGCTGCTTTTTCCAGGTGACGCTGGTGGTTCGACAGAGGCTTCCAGGTGAGAATCCCGGTTGGCAATGCTCCTGCTAGCAACTTGCACCTACATACAACACGATCATTGGGCTATGGGGGCTTGTTTTATATCATCAATAAACACACCCTCTATTTCCCTTCATAAGGGCAATGAACACAATTAGAAGTTTTCTTGGCAATGAACGGTTATAACCCTCCAAAAAACCAGGGATAGAACAGGCTCCGTTTCTCTGACTACACCAGCACTTTCCAGAATCTGGTGAACTTCTGACCATTTCATGCCTTTAGGGGAGAGAGTTATTAAGCGACTTTCTAAAAATCAATATATAACAGTCAAATAAAATACATTTAAGCCATTTTCTGCCCAAGTCAAGCACAGATGTATCTAACAGAAAAACAGACAGAAAAGTGACGAGGTTATAACACCATTTCAGAAGAACGTGGTGTCCATTACGGCCCGTGGACCACTCAAATCGGCTTTATCATTAGGAACAGCGGATGGCAGCAAGTGCTATGTTTTGGAATTGCAGCTGTTACTTCAATAATGAGGTCAAACGCACCCTCCTCTTCCTTCAGCTTAAGCCTTGAGAAAAAGAAAGAAGGTAAAAGATTCAAATAAGGGGGAAAAAACAGTTTAATACAACAGCAACCCAAATCAATAGCAGGAAAAAGCAAAAAGGCAAAAAAATACAGTTTAATACAAATGCAACACAAATCAACAGTAGGAAAAAGCAAAAAGGCAAACAGTCAATTTGTAATCTTTTGTTTTCAGAGGAGAGGATAACTCCTGTAGAACTGAGTGCTCCAACACTGGTTACAGAGCTGTAAAGGGTGGCAACAGAGGCTGCTAGATACAGGTCAGGCTCGCTCATTTAACTCTCTGGTTTCTTTTGAACTTTTAAACTCTCTGAATAGATGGGCTCTGGCAATTTCAAAATTATTAGCATCTGTTTTGCCATACTTTGAGGAAAAGTGAAATACAGAAGTGTTCAGGAAGTGAAAGGTTATTTCTTGTGCATCTTCAGTAAACACGAAAGACACTGAGTGTACAAGAAAACCATGTGAAGTGAACTGCAAATGCCACCTTACAGTTGTTCTGGATGAAAAACCTCAGAACCGAGGGTGGCCACCCTTTCTTTCCTTGCAGGAGGCCGACAGCTTGAGTTATGCTGTGAGAGCTTGACATCGTAGGGACAAAAAAACAACCCCACAACCTATGCAAAATAGCAGATTTAAATATAAAAGACTGAGCCTAAAGCAACACTTACGGTACATGGTATCTTTTATACTTCCATTCCCGCTCCCCACCCCCCCAGGTTAAACATCTAATGCCTTACAAACCAACACAGCTTTATTATAAAAAAATTTACTCTGGTAAAATCTAGAGCAGTACACAGACAGGTATTTATGGATGGCAAGCAACAGGAAGTTATTTAGACCTTACAAGTGCCAAGGCTATTAAGATTTGTTTTGTTTAATGTATCTCTTTGTGCCCCTAGTGTCTCAAAATGAGTGTAAACGTTAGTTCTGCCAAATTAATTTCCTGAAAAACTGAGTCCACACACAAACAACTTTCTTGCAAGTGTTTCCTCTCCTCCCTCACTCCCTCCCTCATCCAAGTCACAGCTTCATTCTCCTTACCTAAAAAAGTAGAAGACTTAAATCTGTCCTTCCTCCTGACATAAAAGGTGTAAGGATTTCTTCCAGAACCGCTGTCTCCAGCACAGCCCTAGGCAGAGTAGCTCTCACGGCAGATCTAGGTACAACCTCCCAGGCTGAACCATTTTCCCCTGTTCAAAACAGCATGAGGCAGTATTACCTCAATCTCAACTCCCAGCCACTAAAATTAAGTTGTTTAAAAGATCTGAAGCGGGAGACCAAGAAAGCTATTTTGACAGAATACGCCCAGATTGAAGAGTAATTATTAAAAGTACTGATAACAAGTTAAGTATTTCAATACCCTGCTAAATTCCAACTGTGCCACCTGATGGGCAACGCAGATTCTGCTCGGTCTTCGGACAGCTGGAAATGGCAGGGAATGAAACACTCAAGGAACAGTTTAAACAGCACCGGGCCTCCAAAACCGCAAAAAACTTGCACTATATTCATGTCTCAGCAGCCAGGGCCCCTCTCAGACCCACTCCGCAAACAAGCAAGACAGCGTACCACAGTCTGAGGAACGCACAAGTTTCCCCTTTAGGAGTTTTCTCCTGGAAGTATGAACAGCAGTTGTCACTTAAATTGTGTGTTAAAAGGGAATTAAGCCTTTGGGGACCGGGGAGGGAATTGCAGCATTTTCAGTAGAGAGTGGAGAAGAAACATGTCGAAAGAATAGACAGGTCATTTAGCCGAAGTCAGGCGCTGACTGAAATTAAAACACCCCAAGGCTTCTAAACCCACTGAACACTGCATTACATGCTTATCCACCTGCAGACTGACTCCTTATCTTTGTGAACCTTCCTGTCCCTTCCCCCAGTACACACACAAGCAACTGAAGTCTTGGCTCATGTGAATCCTACGTGCTTCAGAAGTCAGAGAATACAGCAAGAAATACTGAAGTTAGTCAATCTATTAGCAGACCCTCCTTTATGTTGCAGACCAGCTTGGAGCAGAAGTCCAAAGTGCTTCACAGAGCAAAGCTACCAGGTATGTGCATTTATGATGGATGAGGTGCTTGAAGTCAGCCACCTTGTAAAACCTTGTTCTTTACTAGCCAGCCCTTTCTGCTACTTTGGGAGCTCCAAAGCTACAGCAGAACAGCAACGCGGTATTTCTGGAAACCGATTTGTTTACTATCAGAACTGCTGACAAAGCAGAATCAATACCAAGGCACTTAACTCCAATACAAATGATTTTCCTACTCTGTGGTTAGAGCGAGTCCAGAGGAGGCCCCGGAGATGCTGGGAGGGCTGGAGCCCCTCTGCAGTGGGGACAGGCTGAGAGAGCTGGGGGGGGTCAGCCTGGAGAAGAGAAGGCTCCGGGGAGACCTTAGGTGGCCTTTCAATATTTAAGGGGAGCTTATAAGAAAGATGGGGACAGACTTTCTAGCAGGGCCTGTGCGACAGGACAAGGGGTAATGGCTTTAAACTAAAAGAGGACAGATTTAGACTAGGTATAAGAAATAAATATTTTACAATGAGGGTGGTAAAACACTGGCCCAGGTTGCCCAGAGAAGTGGTCAATGCCCCATCCCTTGAAACATTCCAGGTCAGGTTGGACGGGGCTCTGAGCAACCTGATCTAGTTAAAGATGTCCCTGCTCATGGCAGGGGGTTGGACGAGGTGGCCTTTATATGTCCCTGCCAACCCAAACCATTCTATGATTCTATAACTGAGCTTGCTCAGAATCTTAGCTCCACAGGTAGGTTCCTCCTCAAACAAAAACTCCAATTTCATTTTTCCCAGGCTTTCACCACTACCTGGCTCCATAGTTTGGCATAACATACACATCCTCTGCTTTTCCATCGACTTCCAGTTCTTTTCCTTTATTTCCTATTTTACCTTTCACATCCTGTAGGAAAAAAAAAATTCCTAAACAGATCATTTTTATGGGCCAGCTGTTTTAAAGTATGATCATAATGACAGAACATGCAGAGAACCATATTCATGTCGGTTAGCAAACAACTCATACAGCGTCAGAGGATGGTAAAAGGTAGCAATATGCAATATGAGACGTACAAACTATACTCTTCCAAGTAGAAGCTGCTCTTCCAGTTCCCTGTAGTTCAGTTTTCCTGTCAGTTATGCAACTCCTGTGACATTTATATAATCAGTTCCGGGGAAAAAGAGAATTATTCCAGCCAGCAAAACTGTCTGAAGTTTTAGAAGCCCTTCAGCATGAAGAAAGTGACAGGACTTGTTCCTTAAAAATCCACCTGTTCTCAATGGGCCAGGAAATTAAAACCACCAAATCACAATTCCTTACTTCTCCCCACCGATTTCAATCAAGAGAAATTGCAACTAATTTGCCCAAGAGAACCATCATCAGCTTCTTTTTCCAGTAACCTAATACTTTTTAGCATCAGTTTTTAGGAATGATTAGATGAATGATGAAAACAAATACTGGTTGGGGTACCTAAACTGCTGCTAAAGACATCAAGTGACTGAGTGGAATAACCCCCCCTAACCTGTCACTTCATGTATTGTATAGAAACTACAGCATTAGATGGGAGTAACAATTTAGCTGCCAAACACCCCAAAATGCCATTCTTTTGGGAATCCACTTTCCTTTTTGATGAGGTTCACGCATATTTGTCTCACCCTACTAGCAAAACTGAGCAGTATCAGTCCATGAAAAAGCTTTCTCTGCAAAAGCCAGGCTCTGAGTTAGAACAGACTGAATCACGTGCAGAGTTTTAAAAGCCATTTTCTATTCAATTTGGCAAGTGTTTGCCATTACCAATACATGAAATCTAATTGCATTTTAAGTGCTTTTGAGATCTAAAGCAACTCTGAGTGGTTTGGGTTTACAGGAATAATACACAATCTTTAAGAAATTGCAAACTGTTGGACAGGCTACAAAAGAACAACTTGAATATTGCCAGTTTATTGCCCAGAAGACAACATTTTGTCATTTTTAATTGTTGTTGGACATGAGACAAGGCAGGAGTAAAGACCCAACTCGCTCTTCTCTCCATAACCCGGCTTCTCGTCACGCTTTCTGGTTCATAGGTTCTCATAACAATCTTTTTCACAGCTAAATACAAACCCATCTTAAGGGTTTGTTTTTACGTGTAAAAGCTTTAACCTCTCAAAACAATTCAAACACCTTCCTCCCTGTGTAAACACAGAGCAGTTCTTTCTTGTGCAATTCAAGCCCAACATAAGGTACAGATTCAAGGGTTCTTCATTTGGGTTTGTGCTGTATTTTGAACCTCTCTTCCTCATACCAAGTCGGGCAGCAGCCAGCTGCCAAGAAACCTGGGGCCAGTTCTACAGGTGAAAAAAAAAGTGTTTCAACACCAAATAGAGGGAGGATGGGGATGTACATGGTAGGAAAGAGGTGAAATCTTCCCGCCTGCGACGGCAGGCATCACTGTCAGGATGCTGCCTACGAAAACGGAAAGATTTTTTCCCCTCTATGCAAAAAAGGGAAGCTGGTTTCTGTGAATTTGGTCTTACTTGCAAGAGTGAACTACTACAGAAACGTCCATCTAAACTTACTGAATTAGCGTCGCTTATTCTTCCAACCAAGAACCCTGGATTAGTTCCAGTCCACCAAGAGGCAAAGCAAAAGAATTAAAGTAAGTTTAAATTGCAGATTCTGTTTGACTAAAAAAAAAAAAAAAGCAGTTAAAAGGTATGTTGATTTGACCCACTGAGTCTCTCCAGTGACTGTTTAGGTACACTTCAGCTTTTTGCTTTGCAATTGATACAGGTTTGCTTTCCAAAGCTTTTGGATTAGATATTATCTCCAGAATTGCTTCCCAGTTGTTTTTAAAATAAACTCATTGAATAGACAAGTCAATTTGGATGTACAGAAACAGCATATTCCTGAAGAGTTCAAGATTTGCAGAATCTACCTCTCAAAAAAGGCCACTTAGCAATTCATTCTGAAAGAGTTTTGCAGTGAAGGGAGTTCCAGGAGTTAACAAACGTAAAGTTGTTCCAGTTCTGTGTTTATATTCTTGTGCAAATTTAAACCCACTCACCCTAGCTTTTTACAAGTTTCTCACTTAACCTTTCTTTCCCAAAGGTCAAACTTCCGCAGTTTTGCTTTGTACAAGCATAGTATATTCTCTGTTCCACTGGGCTTTGGGGCAAGTGACTTGCAGATAATTAGACAAATAAGATATTTACGGAGAACCGAATCATTAAAAGTGTATGGACAAAAATGCTTGTAAAACCTGCCCACAATCGCTAACTTTTACCACTGCCAACGACAGCAAGAGCCTGATGCGATCTGCTGTTTGCTGAGACGCGAGCAGCGTGTCCTGATGGGGCTCTGTATTTCAAAGCACCTGTCTCGGTGTCACCTAGCACAAACCCAGAGCAAGGTGCAACTTCCTGTGTGTTTTAAAAACAAGTGCCAGGAGGAAATGCCTACTGCTCCCCATATATGGTCAAAACTGAACTTAATACTGAGCTTCAGCAGCCACGAATAAAACAGTACATACATTCTGCTCAAGAATAATACTGCAGAGAGTCTTCTACCAGCATGAGTTAAACTGGGCTAACTGGAGTTCAGTTCAAACACCAATGCAACTTTGAATTATTTCCATTTCCCCTCCCAAAAAAACAACAACAAAAAAAAATCCTTTCTTGCACTGCATTTATCTGCCCTCCAGGTCTCTACAACTCAAAATACACCCTCTGCATCCCTAATCCATCCCCTTGGCCACAGGCTTTCCCAGCGCCACCCAGTCCTCCTCCTAAGCACGGACTCCATGTGTGCTTAACCGGAGCCGGGTCCAGTCTCTCCTGCCACACTGCGTGACTGCCATGTTGTCTTCCTGCCATCAACCTACCTGGTTAACGGCGGGGCTGATGCGCTTCAGGCTCTTGCATCCTGGTTCTCCTCATATATCAGCCTTCCATACCTATTTTGGATATCCCAGCTCAACAGGACTATCCAAACCGCCTCAAATTGTTTTCCACGCACACACATGTACAGCAGAGTTATATTTGTAGGTGTCTGGAGAAGGTGGAAGGAAGGCACAACTTGCCAGCTGCCAGGGTACCAGCTCCACATCCCTGCTTGTCCTCTCGGGTGAGGGAGATGCAACCAGGAGGTGACCTGGAGAGCTGTCACCACCCCCAGGGGAAGGAGCACCTACGGGGGGGGCCGAAAGGCGTCCAAAAAGCGCCTCCATCCCCAGCACAGGAGCGGATGCCAGACTGACAGCTGGACCAAATCAATTTTTCCAAGCACAGAAGTGCGAGGCAGCAATATCTCCATTTGCAAAGAAGACCGAGGACTCCCGTAAGCTCACGGGGGATCCAAGCTCGCCCACAAGCACCCGATATATATATTTTTTTT